>JAVTVY010031428.1:0-12668 GCA_036873755.1 Hanleya hanleyi
AAAAAAAAGACAAAACAAAAAATAAACCAAAAGAGCTAATCAAAACCCCTCGGCTTTAATCCCCAAGTGATTTAGACCCATGTGTAGTGTGAATTGGGGAAGAGATAGAACTATGTGGGGTGATCAAGCTAAAAGTAATTTACAATTTGCAGTGTATGGATGTATCAACAGATCAGTGTATGTACATGTAGTATAGAATTAAGCATGCGAAGTTTTACAGTTCTGCAGATAGTTAGTTACATTCAAGCACATAGGACAGAAACAGAAATTAATATACCTGTAAAGGGGCATAATTCTGTAAAATATGGGCCGAGGGGAGCCACTTTCGATAGGCAATACCCCGAGGCCAAAATGGCCGAGGGGTAAGAATACAAGTAGAATAAGTTTCCAAAATTTAGCACCTGTACTGAACACGGATCTTCAGATATAACTTGTACGTTCAACTACAGATCAAAAAATCGGAGATTATTACATCCTGAAAGGGGCATAACTTCATAAAATACGGGCCGAGACAACTAATTTTTTTGTAGGTATCTAGAAAACAACTGGATAAAAAAGTTTCCTCATAATTTGGTAGCTGTACCAAATACAGTTAATTATATAACTGGTTACATTCAAGAATGTATCACAAAATCAAAGATAACTGCACCCGAAAAGGGGCATAACTCTGTAAAATAAGGGCCGAGGCGGGTAATTTTTTGTTGGCTTCTAGAATACAACAATATAAATAAGTTTTCAAAATATAATAGCTATATCGAACACAGTTCTGTAGATATAGTTGGTTAAATTCAAGCATATAGGACAGAAATAGAAATTACTATATCTGTAAAGGGACATAACTCTGTAAAATATGGGCCGAGGGGAGCCAATTTCGATAGGCATCGATAAGTGTACAAAATTTGGTGGTTGTATCTCGAGCGGTTTTGCCTAAAATGCGGTAATGGACGGACGGGCGTACGGACGGACGTACATGGCAACGACAATACCCCAGGCCAAAATGGCCGAGGGGTAAAAATAAACCAAACAAAACAAAACAAAAAAAAACAAAAGAAATTACACCATTAAAATTCCTTACTTAATATGTAGTAAATTTGGCCTGCACATCTCCAGAAAACCCTATTCCCAATATTTCGTTGCAATAAATGACCTATCTTGCTGGAAAGACTGATTTGTTGTCAAATTTATCGCGAATTTGAACATATGATGAGCCATCCCCTTCCAGGGTGCTTTGCGCTACGCTGCATTTACATGCATCTAAATGGAGAGGCATGAAGCAGAATGTAATGAATGCCTGGTAGACCTTGATGATGAGCAGCTCGTTTTCGAAACAGCCGCCATGACAGACAATCACCCCGCAGAAACTGAAAATGCCCTAAAACCCCACAAGGGTACCCAACCAAAAGCTGTCACAATGTTGCCGTCTGTAGACACTGTTCCAGCTTTTTTGTATATTTTTCTTTGTCAAATAATCCAAAAAGAATTTCAATATGTGACACCAATCATTCCTTCCTTGGGATGAATAATAGCCAATCAGCGGATGCCCGATTTTCTGCGGTATTTCATCTTATCTACACACTTAATAGTGATGTCTTACCTATTGGTTGCACACCACTAAATGATCTCCTTACTATTTATGTACTAAATTAGCCTGGAACATGTCCAGAAAACTCTTTTCCCAATAACATATATTGTTAGACAGCATGGCTCCTTCGAATATAAAAGAAATGAGGTGAACTTATATAGGTTACCATTTTTCCCCCCCGAGTCAAGCTGGAGGAAGGGATATGTTATGGAATTAACATGATCGTAGCAAAGGCAGGACTGTGGAATGAAAATTGGCTGAAAGTGACCCAAGACACTTCTAAGCTATGAAGATCAACTATTGTAGAGAGATCAATAAAAGTATTACACAAAGCAATTCACTTCTGGTATAAATATGGTCCAGTTTGTAACTATAGCGGGCAAGAATGGAAAGCAAGAAATGATGAAAATGAGAAATAATATGAACTGTGCAAAGCAATGAGAACCCCTCGGTCTTAGTGGTATTTAAAATTGTCCCTGGTTGACGAACAAGCAATTGACGGCTGGTGAAGAATTGACAGTTTAACCTAGTGACCCAGAAAATATCGGTCAATCAGACTAATATTGGATAGGCCTCTGTAACCACATGCCTGTGCGAAGTAAGCTTGGTGCTCACTCTCGACATATGGTATACAGGTTACACACATTGATGATGTTGAGAACAATACTCCAATGCCAACTTTGGTCTAGCCAAAGTTTATACACATGTCCAGCTTAGTATGAATCATCTTCACATTTCAGTTGAATACTACACTAATTTTCCATCATTTCCTAGGACCAATCAAAATATGAACTTACCAACACTGTGCAGCAAGAAATTAATTCACTTTGATCTATGTGTTATCTCCATACATGGAAAGCAGTGGTTGTATTTGCTTTTCAAATGGAAAATGTTCATATCCTTCGAGAGCCAATCAGACTGCTAATAATGTTGAAGAGGACATATAGGGGGCGCTTCTCCTTTTATGGATGTTGGAATATTTGCAGAGCTATGACATCATTAAACCATATTGTGATGAGAAAATGTGTGATAATATATCGACCTTTGACCTTGGGTATTCGAAGGGTAGGTACGAATATCATCCTGGAGCATGGTAGTTAAAAAACCAATTGGTGACAACTTAAGTACAACTCTGCTCCTATGCATAGTCATTCTGGAGATATGATGGTAAGGAGTGAATGAGTAATGTGATTTAATGTCGTTTTCAACAATATTTCAGTCATATCACAATGATTGGTGATGGTAAGAAGAAAATGGAGACAGATTTTGGTCAAGGGGTAAAAAGCGATTTACGATATCTGTAACTTAGAAGGTAGAATTTCCAGGACTCCTCCAGAAAATACATCAATAGAATGTGGATGATGACATGTGGAATACAATAGTCCACACTGCATCTTCAACGTCAGGGTAAGTGAATAATTCAGCTGATACATTGTTCACAACTGTAATTATTATGTGATGATAAAGCTAACAGAAAATATACTGTCAGATACATTATTAACCAATCTTATTAAAACCAGACCTACAAAAAGAACGGTCCCCATCTTACTTGTTGCTCATGTAGATCTTGGGACAACGCTCATTTCCCGGTTCCGAGTGCTGACCAATCAATACATTCTCCCTCACTATGGTGTGTATGTTTGAAACGTCAAGCTCGGACGACAGCTGCGTCAGATATAGGTTGACCTCATGATTTTATGGACAGAGAATTGTCTCATGTAATTAATCGATATATCTAAATTATATTTATGTTAATCGAACATCATCCCCGTTCATAGATAATAACATATTCAGCTGATGAAATGAGCTAAAATATATGAGAAGACAAGCTCTAGTTTCCAAATCGTATGCCGGTCGCTCCCACTCCGCAACATGAGACAGGTCTGAACCGCAAGCTCAGAACACAGCTGTGCCGGTGGGAAGCAGGTTGGCCTCGAGATTTTATGCCTCATTACATTATGAAATGTCTCTTTTAACAGATCGATATATTTTAATTCTATTATGTTAATCGAACATCATCGTTTCTAGAAAATAATATACCGATCTGAAGAAACAAGCTAGTTTGAGTTTTACCAGGCGTACACCTGTCATCCCTAGTTGCAACAGGAGGTATGGTATGCATGTGACCTTGACCTGTCTATAGCTAGGAACACAGCTGTGAACACGGAAAACCCAGCCTTGGAGTCCGATCTAAAATCAGCGACATGTCAGATGGGGAGCATTCTCTTTAGGTCTGGTTTTAATCAGATTGCACTATTAACACAAATACAAAATGTAAACAACAAAATTTAAGGTTGCTTTGGATAATTTATATTTAATCAGTTCCTCGTTCAAGGTGTAGAAACAGGACAAACTTCAAATAGCAATACACAGAAAAAGCTTTCATGCTGCCTGAGCTTGTGTGTCTTATTAATGCCGTAAAACAGTATAAATGTAGTTATGTTTATCTCCGTATATTCAATCGCTATCATAATCAGAATATATCTCTGATAATTCACATAGTGCAACAATACCATTGTTGTTTGTGATAATTTGACATGAACACAAACTGAATTCAGACTCTCTTATCCATTGGTTAAATGAGTCTGAGGTTTTATTCAATATTTTACCAACACTGGCATTCACGAGACCTATCCTGTTGCCAAGATGAAAAGTGCTGGTTAGGCAAACTGTGAAATACTGATCGCTGCCTTTTGGCGCTTTTGAGATACTCATGCACAATTGGCCATTTTACAAGGTATTGGGAGATTCAAAATTACTGGCTTTCTCTTCATGTGAGTTTCAATTTCAAACTGGTCTTCAGCTCGACTTCAATGAAATGTTACCAAAGGGCATCATTCCCACTGCAAGTGAACTCCATTCAGACAGTGGAAATGATTTTCAGTCGAACAAACACAAGACAGCTGAACTATACATAGGGCATTAAACAATTTTCAGTTTTCACAGCAAATACTCCCCATGGAGGCTATTAAATCTCAGAGGGTGGTGATACAGTCTCTCGGATCAGGTGAGAGTTACCACAAGAATAGCCTATTATACATGTAGTTATACATGTTAGGGGAATCCCACTCTCTAAAATGGAGGTAAAAAGGGTCGTTTTTGCTCAATAAATCAGTTCACATAATGAATTCAGCAAAATCCTCTTGAGGTGCATAGAGACATATCTATGCGCATTAAATGGTAGTAAAAAAGTAAATTGTCATCTGTCTAACTTCCATAATAATAGGCCAAACATCCTTCGCGCTGTTTAAACAACATTGGCTGGTTCTTCACATGGCAAATTAATTTTATGACATAGAACAATAGCTAAATCAATGCGCCTGAAATTTTGATGTATTGGTTAAGAAGGAATCAAAAGTTATTGAGCAAAAGCGACCTTTTTTACCTCCATTTTAGAAAGCGGGATTGCCCTAACCTGTTGTAGTGTCATATACGAGATCAAAATTCACGGACAGTGATCAATGCCAGAGTATAATACATGTATACAAATAGTGTGGTGATGTCACTTCTCACCGAACTAGTCGTTAACAAGGACACCAACAGTGACCCATAACCTGGAAGAGATGAATTCCAGACATTCAAACACTCGCATAGATTATATATGTCTCGGATGTACGCTACCAGGTATACATAAATGCTGAATACAGAACAATTTATTTTTGTCAACAAAAACATGATAAACAACATTACAACCATCAATTATCATAACAAATGTAGTTCCAGCTTTATCCACGAAAGGACACCAGCTACTTGAATTCATATTATGTACACAAACAAACTCTGAGTTTTGAACCTCTCAGCTCTCCCTGTAGCCACCACAGTTGAGCCTAAAGTACAAGGAAAACTTGTCTAAGCAATTGGCTTTGGTGCAGGACCTCCTATGTAAAAGGTAACATCCCACCAGGACATAGACAAATAGACTGACGATACAAATCTAGGGGGTGCTTTGTCGATTATATTTCAGGAGTCTTACACCAAATTCTTGCCCTTAATCCCCCCACCAAAACACATGTAAACTTTGGATATGAAATACTTGAAACATGTCCACTACAACTAAAGCCAACTCACTGAAGAGCACAGGGATATAATATGACAGCACAATATGATGGCTGAAACCGAATTATTTACATACAAGATTGAATGTTGATTTTAGAATCAATGTACAATAGTACTGATAAATAGAAAAAAAAAAGAGACATTTCTCTATACAATATTACTATGCACAGACTTCTACCACGGAGTTGGGGAAATCAAAATTTACAGTTTCTACAAACCTGGGATCATTTCTAGGAGAGTCATTTCAGAAGTTGAAACCAGTAAGTAAACAGATTTATATATATTATGGAGAACAACTTTGTTTATTAGCTGGTGATGTTCCGCTGTTCGTAACTACATGTACAGTGGAATCTCATCAGCTAATAAACAAAGAAGTTGTTATCCATAATAATTTGTTTGACTACTGGGATTATTTGTCTAGAATCTAAAACTATATTTACAGCTTCAATCACATGACCACTTCAGTCTGGAATATTTACAGCCATTTAAATACTTCCTAGACAGCATTTCTGAATTTCTCTTCACTTCACCTTAAAGTGATTGTAAACCCCAAGTAAAGTTTCCATCAAATGAAAGACCATTGCGAACAGTGTCAGAAAATATTTATTTTAATTTTTTACGATTTTATTACACAGAGTAAACTGCAATTAAATCAATGTATTCTATGGTGGTCTGTTGCAATCATATTTAGGTCCAGTGATTTCACACTGCCTTAATACAAATATTTCAAACTTTGTATGCACTTTCCAATGCTTGATTCAAGCTTAAGGTATGTATACTTTGAGTTTCAACACAGACTCACTGTTTCAATGTGCATGTTCCAAAATCGGTGAAATTAAATGCAAGATTCAAATTGACTTGATGCTCATGAGTCACCATCTCCCAGATTTTGGTGAAACATGAACAGTGGAACAGTGAGTCTATGTTGAAACTCAAAGTATACACACCTTAAACTTGAATCAAGCACTGAAAAGTGCATACAAAGTTTGAAATATATGTATTAAGGCAGTGTGACGTCACTGGACCTAAATATGATTGCAACAGACCACCATAGAATACCATGCTTTAATTGCAGTTTACTCTGTGTAAAAAAAATCATAAAAAATTTAAATAAATATTTTCGCACACTGTTTGCAATGGTCTATCATTTGATGGAAACTTTACTTGGGGGTTTACGATCACTTTAATATGGAGTTAAATTTTTAACCTTTTACACAGTTAGGTATCACAAATCACAATGGCACGCTATATTGAAGACTAAATGCCAATTTTTCCCAATTTGCCATTTATATGGACTGAGTAGTAAATCTCTAACAATCGTTTAGAAATTCAGAATATTCTTCTTTCCCTGATCCGAGGTATTCACTTTCACAGTACAAGTTAGTTGAGAGTTTTATGCATGTTGAACCTGTTCAAAGCTTTCTTTGCCTGTATTCAATGCTGAGACCAGTTGATGGATTTTATGTCAATGCCCTCCTGTACCATTTCCCACAGTGGACTGAAAAGTACAAAATACACACAATTACAACCAAATACTTGACCAGCTCCACTTCAATACACTTGTAAGCAAGTGATCCATGTACTTCCAAAAAATTTATACATGTTAATGATTTTGTTGTTTGTTCAGATCCTGAAAATAGTTAGAAATAATTCTCTGTGTTGAAGCCCATGTTATTCAGTGGTGCCATACTCAAAGCATGCGTCATGTTGCGGTGACATCAGAACCACATTTTTGACGCGTGATAGAATTAGAACCAGGGCTATTTCAATGCATTTTCGTTGCAGCATGTCATCAAGTCGCCTGCTGAGGAGATGCGCCAATAATGCATTGATGTCATTCGCATGTCGTGGAGGGTACTCTGGAAAAGGGCCTCAATGGTAGTAGCTAGGGATTTCTTACCTCATTTCCCGTAACCTAGTCACATGGGCAACACATTTATCAGCAGTATAATCAACTTCTTCCTCTGTGGTAAATCTACCAATTCCAAACCTGTCAGTAACAAGGGAATATCAGTATCATTGAAATCTAGCACTTTAACAAGCAAACATAAATTTTTACATCACCAAGCATACATTGAATTCTTAAGTGCAATGTTCTTAACAATGTTCCGAAACTGCAGTTTCCCTATTTGATGCTCACGAATTGAAATTCAAGCAGACGAGTTGAAACATGTCTGAATAGTATTATTTAGAGAAAATACAAAATGAATGCAACTAACTCTGTCACTGCGAGATGGAATTATTGAAAAAGTAGCATAATCACCGACACCTGCCGAGTTCTCAATGGTTACATAGTGGAATCATCCTTCTGCCTGACAGCTGTCTTAACTTCAATCTATTACATTCTCAAGTCCTTACCTTATGGAAGAATGGGCCAGATCCTCATCAGCACCTACTGCACGTAACACATAAGATGGCTCCAGGGAGGCTGAAGTACAGGCACTGAAACAGCAAGAGTTATACCATAAATAATGATATAAATAACAATTACTCAAAGTGAAAGTACAGTATTTCTATACAAAACTGATACTGCATCATCAATCTGCGCTAATTTCCATGGAAATCGCGTGTACATATAAATGGGCTGCCCTTCCCATTAACACTCCAATTAATCAACAAGAGGCAAATTGGCTTCAAAATACTGCCACAATCAATTTTGGTATATCACCCCCTAATGTATCCACAAACACAAATCATTTTTACTGACTTCCTGATTTGGGGTCACAGTGACCTTGACCTTTGACCTACATTTTGGTATATGACACATCATGTCCTAAAGTATCTACTGACACAAAAAAATGGTTATTTTTAATAATTTCCTGGTTTTGGGGTCACAGTGACCTTTGACCTTGACCTAATTTTTAGTATGCGACACTTCATTTCCCCCTATTGAATCCACTCACCAAATATTAGTAATTTTTAATGATTTCCTGATTATTAGGTCGCACTGACCTTTGACCTGATTCTGGTGTCAGTGATTTTGACTATTGACCTGGATCTAAATTTTGGTACATGACAAAACGGCTACCCATAATTTCTCAATGGACTCAAAAAATCATGATTTTTAACAATTTCAGGATTTTGGGGTTCACAGTGACCTTGACCTTTGACCTTGACCTACATTTTGATATGTGACACATTGTGTCCCCCTAATGTATCTACTCACACAAAGAAATGTTATTTTTAATAATTTCCTGATTTTTGGGTCAGTGACCTTTGACCTTCGACCTTGACCTATATTTTGGTATGCGACACCTCATTTCTTCCTATTGAATCCACTCTCAAAAAATCAGAAATTTTTAATGATTTCCTGATTTTTCCGTCACACTGACCATTGACCTCTGACCTCGACCTACATTTTGTATGCAACACATCGTCCCCCCTAGGGCATCCACTCACCAAAAATTAGAACTGTAGATAGAAAACTGTCAATGATCAATGGTTTCCTGATTTTAGGCAACAGTGACCTTTGACCTCTGACCTCGACCTCAATTTTGGTACGCGACACATCGTCTCCACCTAGCGTACCCACTCACAAAAAATTGCAACTGTGGATACAAAACGTTCACAGATATAGACCGGACACGAACACTTCAGTGATTTCCTGTTTTTTAGGCCAGTGACCTTTGACCTCTGACCTTGACCTTCATTTTGGTACGCGACACATCGTCTCCCCATAGGGTATCTACTCACCAAAAATTAGAACTGTAGATAGAAAACTGTCCCAGATATAGACCGGACACGAGGGACGGACAGACGGACACACGGACGGACGACGGGACGGACAGACGGACGGAAACCGCCATCACATAATACGTTCGCCTTTTGGCGGGCGTATAAAAATTGGTAGCTGTATTGAGCAGTTCTTCAGATATAACTGCTTACATTCAAGCATATCCAAGATTAGTACACCCAAAAAGGAGCATAACTCCATAAAATAAGGGCCGAGACGATGATTTTTTGTTTGTTCTATAGGCATCTATAGACTTAGCACTAGATAAATAAGTGTTCAAAATTTGGTTGTTGTGTCTCGAGCGGTTTCGCTGGAAATGCAGTAACAGACTGATGTATGGGCGTATGGACGAACAGACGTTCATGGCAACGACAGAGGCCAAAATGATCGAGGAGTAAAAACTGTCAAAGATATTGACTGGGTACGAGTGGTTCAAAGATTTTCCACTTTTTAGACCATTGATTTTTGACCTCTGACATCGACTTCCATTATGGTACGCAACTCATACCCCTAGGGTATACAAAACTCATACCCCCTAGGGTATCCACAACTCATACCCCCTAGGGTATCCACAACTCATACCCCCTAGGGTATCCACAACTCATACCCCCTAGGCTATCCATAGCTCATACCCCCTAGGTTATCCACGCACTGAAAATTGCAACTGTAAGTGGAAAACTGTCAAATTTTGACCGGACATGAAAGGACAGATAGACAGATGGAAATTGCCATAACATAATATGTCCATAATTTTGGGCAGGAGTATAAGTAGTCAATTATACAGATGAAATCTAATTGGAAACGAATGAATTACTGATGAGCAAGTGGACTAAACAATTTCACATAATCCTGAGATTTTTTGCTGCGATACTGTCAGCCATTCATCACTGAAAAGTATTGATCACGTAAGCCTTGCAAGAGTTTTTACTCTTCTATTCAAAGGCGAAGCAAATTTAGTGCTGTATTTGACTAGATATCACAAAGTTAGAGCCTGAAGCAAATTAATGATCAGTAAATACCTTCCTGATGAGAGAGCAATATCTTTCAGGGCCATAAGTAAACTCTCCCCTTCTACGAAAGCAAATGACAGATTGACACAGCCTGTAAATTAAAAAGATGATAATTATTGTATAGTTTAATACAAAATATGATCGAAAATCCACAGAAAAATTTCACTTCAAATTTGTGCTCACGTAAATCATATTATGTCTGTATAGTTTACAGTTGAACTGTTATCAAATTATTAGCCTGCTCCCCATAAAAAACTGATGAATGACAGCTAACGCCTCCCTCTACCCATTAGATCTGTCATTTCCCCATGGCATAGCCAGAACAAGGAGGAGACAAGGCGCAAGAGCAATAAATCTTGTTAGTCAGCAAAAAACATTACACTAGGTAAGCATGAACTTGACTGGCTAGAATAGCAAGAAGTGCCTCCTCTGTGTAGGTGAAGGAATGATAGAGGTGGATTCCGCAGAAATAAATGTACCTATCAGATCAGTCAGGAGACCACCTGAACGAGCCAGGGATGAATTCACCATGGTCTTTCAAGAAATCAGATCTATTGAAATAGGCCAGGGTGGAAACACATTTGAGAAGAAAAGGCTGAGAGATAAGATTCATCAATGAAGCCCATTTGAGTAAGTCAGGGATGAAATCCACCAGGGTAAGCCTACATATACCAATAATATTACCTAGATATATCAATAATGGCAGTTACCGGGGTCCACTTGCCTAGACATACATGTACCAATAATGGCAGTTACAAGCTGGGTCCACTTACCTGGATATATCAATAATGGCAGTTACCGGGGTCCACTTACCTAACTATACCAATAATGGCTCTCACCTGGGTCCACTTACCTAACTATATCATTAATGGCAGTTACCCGGGTCAGCTTACATAGATACACCAATAATGGCACTCACCTGGGTCCACTTACCTAACTATATCATTAATGGCAGTTACCCGGGTCAGCTTAACTAGATATACCAATAATGGCACTCACCTGGGTCCACTTACCTAACTATATCATTAATGGCAGTTATCCGGGCCAGCTTACATAGATACACCAATAATGGCACTCACCTGGGTCCACTTACCTAACTATATCATTAATGACAGTTACCCGGATCAGCTTACCTAGATACACCAATAATGGCACTCACCTGGGTCCACTTACCTAACTATATCATTAATGGCAGTTCCCTGGGTCAGCTTACCTAGATATACCAATAATGGCACTCACCTGGGTAGGTCTGTACAGGGTCTCCATTCCTAATCACCTGAGAAATTCTTGATGTGATACGGTCTATGAGGCGTTTGGATAACATACTTATCCGCTCATGATCATACTGCAATGAAATAATTTGACACAAACTTTAACCACAAAAATATACACTGAAGAAACAATGGCAAATTTGATATTGTAAGAGAAGATGTAGACAGTTTCTGACACACACAACTTCCCAGAGACCAAATGGTGAACCAAAACATACTAAAATTTTGACCTATAAATGCCCATTCAGGTGTACTGACTAGTGACAGTGATTGCTGTCTCCATTATCCATGCATTCCAAACTTTCACATACCTCCATTTCCTGTGCTGCTAAATGACAGGCTGCCCCCATTCCGACGACCAGAGGTGTGGGAACAGTACCACTCCTCATGCCCCTCTCCTGTCCCCCTCCACTCTGTACTGGCTCCACCCTCACACGAGGACGTCTCCTAACATACAGGGCTCCAATACCTAGAACAGAAAACCCACAAGACACATAACACATTCACATTTAACAGTCAGAATGTGCTTAACCTTTCAGTAATAACTTGTCAGGCCGATACAAGACAAATCATGAAATAACATGAGGGTGAGACTCCCAAAACCCCTCGCATAACTCCATAAAATAAGGGCCAAAATGATGAAGTTTTTATACGCATCTAGAAATTGAATACAACTAGATAAACAAGTTTTCAAAATTTAGTAGATTTACCGAACACGGATCTGTAGATATAACTTGTACACTCAACTATATATCACAAAATAATCAGAGATTATTAGAGCCAAAAAGGGGCATAACTCCATAAAATATGGGCCGAGAGGACTAATTTTTTTGTAGGCATTTAGATAAAAAACTAGATACAAAAGTTTTATCATAATTTGCAAGCTGTACCAAACACAGTTAATTAGATATAACTGGTTACAGTCAAGCATGTATCACAAAATTGAAAATTATTGCATCTGAAAGGGGCGTAACTCTAAAATAAGGGCTGAGGCGACTAATTTTCTGTTGGCTTCT
>JAVTVY010031429.1:0-12681 GCA_036873755.1 Hanleya hanleyi
AATATGGCTGTCCACGGCATCCGAGTAGACGTACAGTGCGTACATGCCTTCTTTCATATCCATCAAATGGGAACCGTGCTCATTGGTGGGACCCCTGTATACGACGTGGTGAGACAGCCGTAACATTTCCTGTAGTCTAGAACTGAGTTTCGCGTTCACGATAGGGGTCAGCCAGATAAAGCTCTTTTCGTTGTGTGCGTTGACCTCGAAGCACAGGTTGTTCTTCAAGCGCATGGATAACAGGGGTGATGCATCATTCGTGAACGCCTGTAGAGCCTTGTACTCCATCAAGGCATTCAGAGCCTGTACGAACTTCTGCGGTGTATCGTATTGGCCTGCGGGGAGAGTCAGTCTGTAGATTTTTTCTTCGTAGACTACTTCGTACCATATTTCTTCGTGTTGTACGTTGTACCATGAGTAAGGGTATTGAATCTCCACCAGTCCACATTCCCAGCGTCCCGATAAATGTAACGGTTGAGGTAATTGCGTGACATACTTGGTCAAGGTGTTGTCAGGAAACACGTCGAGTGAGCTATTACTGGGCAACGTCAGGTAAAACATGATGACGCCTGACGACTGATGTGGTTTTGGCTTCTGCACCGGTTTTTTATATTATTAGTAGGGGTCCCAGTGTGCCTGGCGGGGGGTGCCCACTCGGCGTTGTGGCAATGACTTGAAACGTCCAAATCGTCGTGCTGGTGTTTTGGGTGGTGACATGAGCTCCCAAGAGGGTTGTGGTGGTGGTGGTGGTGGTGGTTGTGATGGTTGGTGTCGGGTGTTCGATTGCTCCATAAAGGCCCAACGGTTAGGATTGCCTACCAATTCTTGTGGGATGTGCGTGTCTTTTAAGCCCTGAGCAAAGACTTCCCAGCCCGGGGGGTTCGAATGTTTGCGAGTACGCACCATATCGTTGATCAAATCGGTGATATGAGACCCCGGTACCACTTTGTTTCGAATCAGTAGCTTTCCTTCCGCATTCCAACTCATATCGGCATGTTGTTTCACCCGGTCCAACAATAAACGGGCCCGCGTCTTGTAGGCTTTAGGCACACTGCTCAACACTTCTTCTTCCAGCTGAGGTGATGGAGCAGCTGTTGTGGTTGTGGGTGTGGGTAGTGGTGGTGGTGGTGGTGGTGGTGGCGTAGTACTAGTACTACTTCCTACTCCTCTATATTGATCCATAAACGTCTGGTACCGGTTCAGTGTATGATGGTAGCGTTGAATTTTCTCGTGATCGGGGAGTCCACGTTGTTGCAGTATATTATTCATTTCTTCATCCAGAGATTGGAGTTGTTGCACGGTGGCCGGCACGGGATAGGGCGATTGTAAACTCTGTAACAATCGCGGTTCGACCAGCATCATTTTTTTCGTATGTTCCATGGGTGTTAGCGTCCTCCTCCCAAGATGGAGCCGAGTAATGGACCCAGTACAGTAGCGGCTAAGGGAGCTAGGAGTGCACCGAGAAATCCACCGCGCTGTAACACCTGTTTCTTTTTTTTTAAACTCTCCGTCTTCTTGACTAACGTTCTGAGACCTGCCTTGTGCCGTTGCAAGTTCCCCTTCTGTACAGCACTGAGGGGAACATTGCCTTTTAACACATTATGGGCCACTTCACACAAACACCGTACCAATTCGGGCTCCGCGCCGCGCACCAGCGCCCGGCCCACCTCCGGTGGCGCGCTGCGGAGTACGCGGAGAGCCGGCGCGTGTCTGCGTATTCGTGCCGACATGATGAGTGATGGCTAGAGTGGATTGTCTTCTTCTTTTATTTTTATTTGGGAGTGTACACCGTCTGCATCTCGCCGGGAAAAATGTGAGTACGCAATCGAAGGGTGGAGGGCGTGTCTTGTTTCAAGTCGATGAGTAGATAGCCGTGAGCGGGTTGGGTGGCATCTTCAAAGGCTTCTCGTACAAAGGCCGTGTGTTTTAGGGTACATCTGTTGGGCCAGATGGGTAATTTGCGAGGCGTCTCTGGGGTTTTTGAATAACACCACATACTGAGCATTCAAACTAATGTTCCGGTGCTCTTTGTTCTTACTGAAGAGATTCTGCACGATGTAGATAATGCTCAACCGACGATGATGGCTGCCTTTGGTAAAGAGACGGGTGATTCGACTGTCCGTTTCCGTCATGAGATCGTCCACCACCACCAACGTGTCTTGGGGTGTATCCTCAGGGGGTAAGCCTTCCACTAAGGTGAGTCCCGGGACACGGGCCAGTGCCTCGTACGCGGGTTGCCAAGCTCCATAACACCACAGGATGCCAGCTACAGGCGGTGAAATCAGGGCTGCCCTGTGTTGGATGAGGCGTTGAACGAAGTGTGTTTTTCCCGACGCTGTCGGTCCAGCGATGAGACACGTGAAAGGATGCTGCCATCGAGGATCCATAGTTTTTTTTTTTTTTTTTTCTTATTTGGTGATTTGCGCTTGCCGATTAGAAGCCCACCAGCGTTCTCGTGGATCCCACCGGGGATCGTAGTCCAATGGGTACCGTTGTGGGTACCGTTGCCGTGGTAAACGTGATTCACCGGAGCCCAGGTGAATCGTGTTGGTAGGTGTGGGTGATGGTGTAGTGGAACGTTCGAATCGGCGAGTAGATACGGCACCGGTAGGCTGATGGCGGTGGTGAGGTCGAGTAGTACGCTTAGACGGTGGTGTGGTAGGGCTGAGTGTGGTGATGATAGGTTCCGTCGTCGTCGTCGTCTCAGGGGTTGATACGGCAGGCTGACGGTCAGGTGGAGGTGTACGCTTAAAAAACGGTGTGGTAGGGGCAGGCTGGCGGTGAGGTCGAGGAGTACGCTTAAAAAACGGCGATGTAGGAGGGCGAGTCGTCGTGGTCGTGGTGAGGTTGGTGATCGTGGTAGTACTGTTGGGTAATTGCACTTGACGTTCAGGCACCGGTGGAGCAGCACTTGGACGACTGAGTGTTGAAAAACAGGATATCAGGTAGGACAAATCGTAGAACACACCTCCAAATAAGGTACCCAGAAGCACTACTGCACACAACCAGCGTACCGACTTGTCCTTTTCGAGTCTGTAACATTAAGGGTAGACGTTCACGCTCCATGGTATCCCATCTACACTGATGGAGGCTGGTGATGTGCGGTAGAATTTATAGACGTTTCATGTCACGGCCGGATACCCAGGAATTAAACGAATTGGGCCACCCTTGCCATTTGACGAAATGATAGGGGATTCCCCGTCGACGTTCCGTTTTCAAAATCTTTTCCACCGTGTAGTAATCTTTCCGTGTTTTCACCACCGGTTGTAATTCGGCTTCATAAAACGTGCCTTGCAGTGTTTCGCCATGTAAATCTTCCAGTTGATAGACGTGTGGCTGTCGAGGTTTATGGCGAACAATGACAAAGTGCTCGTCACTCCAGTTGGGCAAATAACTTTTCTCAAATTGTCCTTTCACTTTACTCACGCGTACCACATCTCCACGTTTGTAACGGGGTGACGTGCGTGATGATGATGATGATGCTGCTGGTACAGCGTACGGCGCACTTGATGTTCGTTGCCTTTTGTCACATCGAGGGGGGCTCGCTGGATACTGCGATGATAGGCTCGATTGTACCCTTGCACCAGTTGCGGTAGTACATCGAGGTAGCGTCGAGTGTTTTTGGCGGTAAAATACTTATACATTCGCCCTTTGAAGGTCCGATTGAATCGTTCCACCACAGAGGCTTTGGTCTCGTTATACGTATGGAAGAAAAATACTTTCTGTTTCTTAAGAAAGGCTTGAAAGGGTCGGTTGAGAAATTCTGTGCCTTCATCCGTTTGCAAATACAGGGGTTTGCGTCCCGTCTTGAAAATCTGCTGGAATGCCCGTATCAAATTCTCTCCTGTTTTGGTACGAACGGGTAGTACCCAGGCGTACTTGGATAAAATATCGATACAGGTCAACATGTACCGATATCCATCATTGTGGGAAGCAAATCGACTCATATCCACCAAATCCGCTTGCCATTGTGCGTCTACACCTCCGACGATCACTCGGTTACGGCGAAAATGTCGTCGAGCTGCTCGATGTAAACTATACGTGTCTTGGGTTTTTAACCAGTCTCGTACTTCAGTTCGATTAATGCCTTGCGAATGGGCAGCTCGAGCCAACGCTGCCACAGCGCTATAAGCGGCTGGACTGCTAGGATTGTAATATAAATCGGTTAACACCTTGTTGACAGTGGTACGCCACGTGGATTCCGATCGACTACCCCTTTTTTTGTTTTTTCGAGGCGCCATACTGGAGGTTGTGGTGTGTTGACTTTCTCAGGGAACACTGACACTCTAGTCCTCTGTGCACCCTATACATAGTACTTCATCCACTTTGGGGATTACTTTTTTTCCAAGGCCTAGCATACATGTGCATGCCTATGTGTGAATGAGAGTATGACTCGCGCGACCCTTTTCAGGGCCAACCCTCATGTTATTTCAATACATGCAATCATTTAACCAGTATGACAAAAAAAAAAAAAAAAATAGCACAATCTCAGGATTGTAAATTAACCCAGGAAGGGTGGTGGTGGCGCGCGGACGTCGGCGTAAACATTTGGGTACTCTCCACGCAATCATTGAACATGGGAATTGGCTAGTGTGAGAATGTACCAAAATCAAGGGCTTCATGATCATGCTTGCACGCCACGCGGCCCTTTTCAGGGGCAAACCCCAATGTTATTTCAATACATGCAATGATTTAACATAGGAACGGATACTCGCCTCTATATTCTTATCCATCAGTATATTACCAATCTGCAAAAATCTCAGGATTGTAAATTAACCCAGGAAGGGTGGTCACGCGGACGTCGGCGTAAACATTTTGGTACTCTCCACGCAATCATTTAACATGGAAATTGGCTAGTGTGAGAATGTACCAAATCAAGGGGATTCTGGCGTAAGTGAGAGAGACTGTATATCATGGATACTCTTTTTTCACGCGGCCTCCAATGTTATTTCAATACATGCAATCATTTAACATAGGAACAGATACTCGCCTCTATATTCTATATAGTATTAATATTACCAATCTGCAAAAATCTCAGGATTGTAAATTAACCCAGGAAGGGTGGTCGCGCGGACGTCGGCGTAAACATTTTGGTACTCTCCACGCAATCATTTAACATGGAAATTGGCTAGTGTGAGAATGTACCAAAATCAAGGGGATTCTGGTCAACACTCGTTTCAGGGCCAACCTAATCTTTTGAGGGCCAACCTCAATGTTATTTCAATACGTGCAATCATTTAACATAGGAACGGATACTGGCCTCTATATTCTGATATAGTATTATTACCAATCTGCAAAAATCTGAGGATTGTAAATTAACCCAGGAAGGGTGGTCGCGCGGACGTCGGTGTAAACATTTTTTGGTACACCCACCAATCAGCGATGCGGTGTCACTCTGATGCTATTAATACACACAATGATTTTAACATGGGAATTGGCTAGTGCGAATTTTCGTGCAAAATGAAGAGATTCTGGCGTAACCCAGGAAGAGTGGGGAGTTGAGACTAGGGACCAATGAGATGGCGCCAATTAGAGCCAATGAAATGTCTTTGAAAGAACCAATCAGCCATCATTAAAAAGAACCAATGAAACCCGTATGCCGTGATTGAAACTACCAATGAAAAACTACTGTATTTCCGTATAAAGCCAGCGGGAGCGTGCATAGCGTCACTCCAAACATATCATTTCACCAGTCAAGATGTATCACCACGAAAGCAAAGTGAGAATGGTCGCTAAGATGTCCACCACGCGGGGAGCAGCAAAGATGAAGGCCATGAAAGCCAAGAAAATCAGAAGAGAAAAGACCTACTGGATGGAGGCCATGAAGTCGTGGGCCCAAGAAAATATCAACATGACTATCGACAAGTGGGCCCAACTTCATGGCCTCATTACGGCTGCTCCCCGCGAGCTGAACGGCGACGATTTCATCAGTTTCCTGGAAACAGTTCTACGACAACCGGAACACCAAGAAGCAGAGGAGATGCCCCCGCCGGCGGCCCAAATTCTACCTACCAATTTCTGCCACAACATACCGATAACACCGGAGCCGTCGGCGAGGCGGTATACCATACAGCCTGCCGGAATTTTTATTCCTTTGGAAGAAGAGTGAGAGGAGATTAAACGGCCCTTTTCAGGGCCAACCAACGCCCCCTTTTCAGGGGTCAACCAACGGCCCTTTTCAGGGCCACCCCATTTCTCCGAAAGAGAACTTCTAACAGAGGCACATTCAATTGAAATCCTACAATCTCCTCGCCTCTATATATTCTATAGTATTATTAGCCATCTGCAACACCAAAAAACAATCCCTGCCCCTATCAACGGCCCTTTTCAGGGCCATCTCCTTACTTGAAACATAGACACAGTGAACGGATTGTAAAAAATTAACCCAGGAAGGGTGGTGGCGCGCGGACGTCGGCGTAAACATTTTAGGTACACCCCACCAATGAGCTACGCGTATATCGACTCTATTAATAGACGCAATCATTTAACATGGGGATTTGCTAGTGTGAATTTTCGTGTCAAATCAATGGGATTCTGGCATACATGTGCATTAAATACAGTGCACGCGGCCCTTTTCAGGGGCAAACCTCCAATGTTATTTCAATACATGCAATGATTTAACATAGGAACGGATACTCGCCTCTATATTCTATATATAGTATTATTACCAATCTGCAAAATCTCAGGATTGTAAATTAACCCAGGAAGGGTGGTCGCGCGGACGTCGGCGTAAACATTTTGGTACTCTCCACGCAATCATTTAACCTGGGAATTGGCTAGTGTGAGAATGTACCAAATCAAGGGGATTCTGGCGTGAGTGAGAGACTATATATTCAGCATTATGATGAGTGCACGCCACGCGGCCCTTTTCAGGGGCAAACCTCCAATGTTATTTCAATACATGCAATGATTTAACATAGGAACGGATACTCGCCTCTATATTCTATATAGTATTATTACCAATCTGCAAAATCTCAGGATTGTAAATTAACCCAGGAAGGGTGGTCGCGCGGACGTCGGTGTAAACATTTTGGTACACCCACCAATCAGCGATGCGATGTCACTTTAATGCTATTAATAGACACAATCATTTAACATGGGAGTTGGTTAGTGTGAATTTTCGTGTCAAATCAAGGGATTCTGGCATACATGTGCATTAAATACAGTGCACGCCACTCTTTTTTAGGGTCAATTCTAATGGTATAAACATAGGAATGGATTTTTTAACATGGAAAAAAATTCATGTGTTATTTTTTTACCTATTGTTACCTTTAGGTGTGTGCATGTGCAGGAGTTGGTGTTTTTTTTATTTTTTGTGCTGAGTTAGAAGTCCCTCTTTCGGAGGAATGGGGTGGCCCTGAAAAGGGCCTTTGGAGATGTAAGGGTTTACATCATTGGGGAGAAATTTATCCGCCGCCGGGTACACACGGGACAATCCATGGTGACAAAAATACACTCTAGGGGTGTATCATTGAACATAGGGTCGTCTGTTGGGTGGGTCTGTGTGGCGTCCATACAGCGTAGACACAGGGCTTGATGGCCACAGGGAAATATTGCATATTTTGCAAAACGTGTAGCGCATTGTACACAGCGTAAAAACCGGGCTGGTGTCCATTTTACGGGTGGTGCCAGTCTTCTTTTTATGGTAGTAGCGTAGTCATGCAGGTGTTCAATTTCTTGTTTTTGTTGTTCACTCCTTTTTCTTTTTCTTCCTACGCTTTTCTCCTTCCCCTCTTCCTCCTCCTCCTTCTCTTCTGGCTGTATTTTCGTTCCCTGTCCTCCCACGCCTTCTTCTTTTTCTTCTTGTCCTGCTTTTTTTTCTTCCGGATGTACCAACTGATCGGGGACGGGTAGCAGTTGAACTTGGATATCTTCTTCTTGATCATAGTGTTGGAACACATGTTGGAGCATTTGTTGAAACCGTGGACTTTCCAGGGAGGTGACATCATCATCATCATGCTGTAGTACCGGTTCTTCTTGTTGATCTGTAAATAGGCTGGGCTGTAATATATCATCCAGCCATTGGTCCTCTATCGGTGGGTGTTGTGTACTTTCCAGCGCGGTGACATCATGCTGTGGTACCGGTGAGTGTTGTTCATCTGGGGGCTGTAATATATCATCCAGCCATTTTGTGTTCTGCATCGGTGAGAGTGATAGGTCACTATCACTCAGCAACTCTTTTATCATTGCATCAATATCCATTATTTCAGACATCATGTAATTGTGAATGAACAAGATAAAAAACACTGCTATTTATACCGTACAGCGCGCGGACGTCAGCGAAATGGTGGCTCCAAACCTGCACGCTGGACGCTGCAAGAAATTTTGTGTTTCTTTGACAATTTTAAACCCCGTGTGATTTTGCAATAAATGCCAGGTCAGTATAAAAAATTATTTCAAATTGAACGGGGGCAACTCAGGATGTAGCATTTAAAAATTAAGAAAATTAGCAGTAGACTAAGCCACTATTTTAATGATTTCATCCATTTTAGACCCGTAAGAAAAAAAATTAACCCAGGAAGGGTGGTTGCGCGTGCAAAATCTCAGGATTGTAAATTAACCCAGGAAGGGTGGTCGCGCGGACGTCGGCGTAAACATTTTGGTACTCTCCACGCAATCATTTAACATGGAAATTGGCTAGTGTGAGAATGTACCAAAATCAAGGGGATTCTGGTCAACACTCGTTTCAGGGCCAACCTAATCTTTTGAGGGCCAACCTCAATGTTATTTCAATACGTGCAATCATTTAACATAGGAACGGATACTGGCCTCTATATTCTGATATAGTATTATTACCAATCTGCAAAAATCTGAGGATTGTAAATTAACCCAGGAAGGGTGGTCGCGCGGACGTCGGTGTAAACATTTTGGTACACCCACCAATCAGCGATGCGGTGTAACTGTGATGCTATTAATAGACACAATCATTTAACATAACAACAAAAAAACTCTCCATTGCCCCGAACATCTCCGAATCACGCCGCCATGTTGGTTTACAACAGGGCCGACACCCACCGTGTTGATTTACAACAGGGCGGACACCCACCATCTTGGTTTACAACATGAGTGCCTAGACATCTATATAGCGCGCTGAATGTTGTTACCATTCATGCACAATAATACATCATGACTACAAGAAGACTAGTATTCGAGGATCCTAGAGACCATAGGGAGGTCATTACACATGAAGAGGATGGCGGTGTCACGATTATTACAAGCCTACAGCGAGTGCATCAACGTCATATTGCCGATACGTTGAGACGACAAAGTGCACAACAAGACCAAGAGGTGACGGCGGCTATGGATGAAGATAATAATGATGACACGGACGAAGAAGAACTGCCCACCGTAGAGTGGTTAAACTGTAACAGACCACCAGGAAATACAGCGGCTACCCAAACGCCAATTATAACAACACCGGAAACAGAGACGCCAGCTACAACATTACCACCTGAACAACAACAACAACAACAACAACAACAACAATGCTCTTGGACCGAGGTAACCCGTCTCAACGACCAGGTGTCCCGCCTAAACGACCAGGTGACCTCGGCAAACGAACAGATTAACGAAATGAGAGAAGACATGGGTCAAATGGACAGAGTCAAGGTTCAACTACAAAGAGACCTGCATAAAGAACTAAGTAAAGCCAACTGCAGTGTGTGTACAAACGAGGAAACAGAGTACGCCCTATTTCCGTGCGGACATTTATGCGTATGCGAAGAATGCTGGGTGACACTAACGTGTACAGGGGATGAGTGCCACTGCAATGAAACCGACGAACAGCATTTTAAAATAAAGTGTCCCGTGTGCAGGAGGCAGGTGGCCGGAGTGAAGAAAATCTACCGCTCCTAAAAAACAAGTGTAGTAACACTTTCCAACGGCCCTTTTCAGGGCCACCCCATTCCTCCGAAAGAAGAACTTCTAACTGAGCACAAAAAATATAACATCAGCTCCCCCACTAAATGAACACTAACACTCATTTTTTTTTTTTTTTAAATTTTTTTGAAATTTTTTTTTTATTTAACACAATAGAATGAAACAAACATGTTTATCTGAATGTTTTTCAACTTGAAAAAATGTTCAATATTTATACAACAACAACACTAACACAATAGAATGAACGTATTTACAACAGTGAAACTGGAAGTATTGAATTTTAATATAATTATACGCTATCAATGGCGCTTCAATGAACGTGTAGGAATAGAGTAAAATGTGTGAAAATGGTTTCATGAAAATGTTCAATAGTTCGTCTTCACCACAGTGAAAAAAGTGTTGAATTTTATAATAATACGCTATCAATGGCACTTCAATTAACGTGTAGGAATAAGGTCAATGTGTGAAATGTTTTTTCATGAAAAGGTTCAATAGTTCCGTTTTCACCACAATGATCAGCGCGTATTAGGGAACGGTACTACTGTCCAGTTACGCAACAAGACTTACTTGAACTCATCATCGTTTTTCCGTCCCTGGTGTACATAGATGTAGGTAGTAATCTCTTCACGTGGAATGGTAGGAGGGCAGGCAGCTTCCAATGCCACGGCAATTTGCTCCTCGGTCACAACCTGTAATGCTTCAGTGATCAGCGCGTATGAGGGTACACTAATGTCCATACACGTATGCATTATTATGGGACTGTTGTTGAAACACCCTGCACAGGCTTCGATACGCAGTTGTCGAATGCGAGGCCTGACCAGAGCCATAACTGTGTCAATGTACTTCAGATAAATAGTGTGAGACACCTGGTAATTCAAAGCTTGACGAATTGCAGCTGTCACACTCTGCAACTTGCGCCACGCCGCTATTTTCAAAGTGACACCCTGAGGACAAGGAGCAAGCTGTTGTGTATCGGCCGTCATTTTCCATTTACGGATATGCAGCAGGAGGTCGTCGTTGAAATAACCAACACTCACATAGATGTCTTCACCTAGAGAAAATTTCACTTCGTTACCCGCCTGTTCGCCAATCACCGCGTCCACGGCATAATAAACGGTCTCCAGTCTTTGCCAGCACAGCGAAGACAAGGCAATACGCCTAGCGGGTCTGTCCATATAGGCCAGTACATTAAAATGTACTTGTGCGTCTTTCACACTGACAGTCAAATAAGCTGAAAGCTGCCATATATCCGTGTGGGCCGACTCATAGGCCTGCTGGATAATGTTATTAATGGACTGCACAGACATAGGAAGTTGCACCATGTGGTCTTCTTCTTTTTCTTGTTCTCCTTGCTCTTCTTCATTTTGTTCATCCATGGACTCAGGCACTGGCTGGAGAACGGGTTCAGGTATTTCTAAAGGGATTAGTCGGGACCGCTTGGCACGTGCACCGCGTTTGACTGGTACACCACACTCTGGGTGCATGTCCGTACGTTTGGTAGCTGTACGCTGTTCGGTAGTATCCATAACTAAGATACCCTCTTCTACTACAACGGGAATTTCAAGTAGATCAGCCAATTCTACATTTTCCGTCTTCTTCAGTGCATGCACGAACGCTAGAAATGCATAGGGACCACGACGCTCTAGAGCATCGAGCAGAGCTCCGTTTTGTCGTGAAGGAGTCTTCTCCGCCATGATATCTTCCACACCCTGTTTCAGCAGTATTTTATCAACCATAAGCACATCACATATTGCCCGCGCATGCCGCATCTCATCAACCAGGCGAACACGGTTCTTTTGAAGGATGACTTTGTCGGCTGAATTCATCTTGACTATGGGCTCAGGCTGATGAAGAACTGCTACCGTGTAAAAGTCTGGTGAATTTGCACTGGTAAAATGGAAAAAAATACACGCAGGATCCACAACTCATACAAAGTAGGCAAACAGAATGACTGGCTGGCTGGCTGACTGGCTGATGGCTGGCTGGATGGTTACAGGTCAGGCAGGAGCTGGAACTGGTCAGGCAGGAGCTGGAACGGGTCAGGCAGGAGCTGGAACTGGTCAGGCAGGCAGGCAGGCAGGCAAATCAGGTCAGTGATGAAAAAACTTCCCAAAGTAGTCCAATGATTATAACCCATTCACTAAAAATCACCTACTTTTATATGTTTTTCACCCCATTCCCGAACATTCACGAACCAACTCCGACATCTTGCTTTACAACAGGGCCCACAGCCACCATTTTGCTTTACAACAGGGACGACAACCGCCATCTTGCTTTACAACAGGACCGACAACCGACATCTTGCTTTCCACCCTTCGCGAACAGGCCCGAACAGGCCCGAACACACCCGAACATCTCCGAACATCTCCGAACCACACCGCCATCTTGCTATCACGCCGCCATCTTGCTTTACAACAGGGCCGACACCCACCATCTTGCTTTACAACAGGGACGACACCTCAACCAATCAAATTCAACCTCACACTTACAATTCAACCAATCAAAAGCCTCGTTACAAACCATACAGTTGTGACGTCATAGTTACATCCGGGTGAAAGTTAACTTTAGTTGCTCGTTATACACTACTCACAACGCTACTACAATACAACACATCACAGTACAAACACACATACACCTTTACATAAAAGAAGAAAGTTAACAAAGATTGTGAATGTTATATAATACGTTTTTACAACGTATAGTGGCAAACTGCAATGGATAATTTGATTGATAATTTATTGTGTCTCGTGAACAATATGGAATACATGCTCCCCAGACATGCGCACTTTTGTAACCAAAAGG
>JAVTVY010031430.1:0-132623 GCA_036873755.1 Hanleya hanleyi
ATTTGATGCATGCCCCGTCTCTACGGTTTGGGCGACAACTTTCCACTAAAGAGGAGCCGCGGAAGGTCAGACCCAGTGAAGATGAACCCGGAGAGACGAACGCCACTGGTGATGCGATGACGAAGAGCCTGCCTATACCCACGGTCCAGGAGGGCCTGGATATCCAGCCGGACCCCACTGTTACGGTTTCGAGTCATACGCCTGATAACATCGAACATTTTCTGGACGAGCCCATAAATGTTCCTAGCGATCTCTTACAGGGCGCCCATCCAGTGAGTGACATCTATCGGCGCCATTGGACCATGATACGGCACTGTTTCTACCGTCATCGCCCTATTCAAGATATCTACAATTTTCGACTGACCGACCTCGCCCGTCTAGGCAGCTACGTGGAAGCCATCTTCAATGACCAAGCAACGTCCTTCAAATTAAATCTGGCGTTTGGTTATGTGCTGCAGCATAAGGAGACAGATCAAGTCCGATACTTTTACCCGAGCAGTAACATCCGGGTATTTGACCAACCGTTTACCATCATTAACCGGGCGTCGCTAGAGACGATGCTGGAGAACCTGGCCAACGTGGATCCCTTGGAATGGGCCCAACAACAACGCCCCAACACCAAGTGGAAAGTGGAGAGGGTAACCAATGTTACGTTCTTCGTGACCAAGCTGACCGACCAACCCATCGGATGAAAGTATTCACCCATGCACTGATAGATTCTCAGAATGCGCAAACAACCATCTGAGGATATGCTGCCTCAACGGTATCCTGGCCTGACCGACGGTGATTAGAATAAACGGTTCAGAGCGAACATGGCCGAAGATGGAACTTTCTGAAATGAAGACTTCTGATTGGACAAGAATACATCTAACGGACAGGAACGAATATGACAGATGCAAATGGTGGCCTCTGATTGGACAAGTCTTCTTGAATTGTAACACCAAGTGGATAGTGGAGATAATGACCAATGTTGCGTTCTTCGTGGTTAAACTGACCACCACCTCCATCGGATGAAAGTATTCACCCATGCACTGATAGATACTCAGAATGCGCAAACAACTATCTGAGGATATGTTGCCTCAACGGTATCCTGGCCTGCCCGACGATGATTAGAATAAACGGTTCAGATGGCACTTTCTGAAATGGAGACTTCTGATTGGACAAGAATACATCTAACGGACAGGAACGAATATGAAACATGCAAATGGTGGCCTCTGATTGGATAAGAATCTTCTTGAATTGTAAATATACCCAACGCGGCTCCCCCAGCGTGGGTGTGATGTAACATTGGGGAAAATAAAATATATGAAAAAAACTTCTTGTTGTTGTTGTTCTCTCATGTGTCATCCTTGTTGTTGTTGTTGTTCTCTCTCTGGTCTATATCATGGCGTTATGTTAGAGTGTTAAGGTGTAACGACGGGCGTTGACGGGCATCACTGCATTTCGAAGAATTAGTGACAATTCCATGGAATATCAGAGCTTCTGAGCTATTTCACCAGGGCGTTGAAGCATTAAGAATGGTGTTGGTGGGCGTTGCTACAAGATGACACCTCACACGGTCCATTTGGACCGCGGATGGTCCATCTCTACACCAAATACCTTCCTGCACTGCCCCAAAAGGCCCACTTTCGCTACAACTTGTACTAATGACGTCATCGATGACGTCACAGATGCTGTAAATATCCCTGAAATCGGGGTGTATACTCCGAGAGCTACAACATGACACATCCCATGACGCATTCGCAACGCGGATGGTCCATCTCTACACCAAATACCTTCCTGCACTGCCCCAAAAGGCCAAATAACATCCTTCACTGCTAAAAAATGCCCACTTTCGCTACAACTTGTACTAATGACGTCACCAATGACGTCACAGATGCTATAAATATCCCTGAAATCAGGGTCTATACTCCAAGAGCTACAACATGATACCCCACACGACGCATTCGCAACGCGGATGGTCCATCTCTACACCAAATACCTTCCTGCACTGCCCCAAAGGCTCACTTTCGCTAATACTCCTACTGATGACGTCATCGATGACGTCACAGATGCTTCGGACATGCCTCAATTCGGAATGTACACCCCGAGAGCTACAAAATGACACCTCACACGACGCATTCGGACTAAGGATGGTGCATCTCTACACCAAACTCACCCTCACGCACCCACAAAATGTCCACTTTCGCTACTACTCGTACCGATGACGTCATCAATGACGTCACAGATGACGCGGACACCCCTCAAATCGGAATGTACACCCCGAGAACTACAAGATGACACCTTCCAGGACGCATTCGAACCGTGAATAGCCCATCTCGACCCCAAATACCTTCATGTACTGCCCGAAAATGTCCACTTTCGCTACTACTCGTACCGATGACGTCACCGATGACGTCACAGATGACGCGAACATCCCTCAAATCGGAATGTACACCCCGAGAACTACAAGATGACACCTTCCAGGACGCATTCGAACCGTGAATAGCCCATCTCGATCCCAAATACCTTCATGTACTGCCCGAAAATGTCCACTTTCGCTATTACTCGTACCGATGACGTCACCGATGACGTCACAGATGACGTCACAGATGACGCTAACATCCCTCAAATCGGAATGTACACCCCGAGAACTACAAGATGACACCTTCGAGGACGCATTCGAACCGTGAATAGCCCATCTCGACCCCAAATACCTTCATGTACTGCCCGAAAATGGCCAGTTTCGCTACTACTCGTACCGATGACGTCACCGATGACGTCACAGATGACGCGACATCCCTCAAATCGGAGTGTACACCCCGAGAACTACAAGATGACACCTTTCAGGACGCATTCGAACCGTGATTAGCCCATCTCGACCCCAAATAACTTCCTTCGCTGCCCCAAAATGGCCACTTTACTTACTACAACCAACTGCGCATGCGCAGATTAACGCGACATGCATTCAAAAACACACCATTCTGACTACCCCACACAAGCTTCACTTTGACACCTCACACGACCCATTCGAACCGTGATTAGCTCATCTCTAACCCAAACACACCCCTACATAGCACCCAAAATGCCTGTTTTCTATACTACGGCCAGACTGCGCATGCGCAGACTATTGAACACGGACGAACCATTAGTGTAGCCCAGTGCTCCTCCACGAGAGCTTCAAAATAAGACCTCACTCGACCCCATTGGACCATGAGTGGCCCACCTAGACTCCAACATGTCCACCCCGTATGGGCCTATACACCCATAGCCATGCAGTATAGGCCTATGGGCCTACCCAGGCCTCGGTGACTTTTTCAAAAATTTCACCGATTCGCTCCGCAACACTTCCTATCGTGTTCTAAATGACGAGACGAGTAAAACGAGACCCCACAACCCTACCGCAAATGTATAGAAGTGGGTCGAGCAGCAAATTGCCCTGGGCGTGGAAGCGGCTTGCCCTGCCAAAATTCCACGTGAAGAGATTATTACGTACATCTATGTGCACCAAGGACGGAAAGACGATGATGAATTCATACAAGTCTTGTTGGCGAACTATTGAGTAGAACAAATGTTGAAAAACATTGACCATACACATTTATTGATCTGGAGAGCGTATAATTGTATTAAAAATTTCAGAGTTTTTTGACTGTTAATTGTATTAAAAATTCAATACTCAGATATAATTGTATTAAATTCAATACCCTTGTGAATACGTTCATTCTGTGTTAATAAAAAATAGTAGAAAAATTAAAAAAATGCTTAGTGTTCATTCTTTTTTTCCTTTTTTAATAGTAAAATAGCTCCAAAACGTCTATTTCCATTCTCGCGCATGCGCAGAATGCCGATAGTTCAACCCACACCAGTCCATCAGATGCCCCTTCATGAATGCTTCACATTGATACCTCACTCGACTCCATCGGGCCACTAGGGGCTCTCCTAGCTCCAAAAAAGGCTATTTTCATAGCCTTCGGCCTTCGCGCATGCGCAGAATCACCCTAATTCAAGCCCACACCCAGTCTATCAGATGCTCCTTCACGTTACCTTCAATTTGATACCTCACTCGACCCGATTGGACCATTAGGGACGCCTCTAACCCCAAAAAGGCTATTTTGAAGATTGATATCAATCTTCAATCTTCAAAATAGCCTTTTTGGGGTTAGGGGCGTCCCTAATGGTCCAATCGGGTCGAGTGATGTATCAATGTGAAGCATTTCACGTCAGCTTCAATTTGATACCTCACTCGACCCACTACCTCCAAAATTAAAATTGGAAAAAAAAAAAAAATGAAGATTGATATCGATCTTCAAAATAGCCTTTTTGGGGTTAGAGGCGTCCCTAGTGGTCCAATCGGGTCGAGTGAGGTATCAATGTGAAGCATTTCACGTCAGCTTCAATTTGATACCTCACTCGACCCACTACCTCCAAAATAAAAAAATCTTCACACACAAGGTGTTGATATCGATCTTCAAAATAGCCTTTTTGGAGTTAGGGGGCCCCTAGTGGTCCAATGGGGTCGAGTGAGGTATCAATGTGAAGCATTTCACGTCAGCTTCAATTTGATACCTCACTCGACCCACTACCTCAAAAATAAAAAAAATTTCACCTTGTGTGTGAAGATTTTTTTTTGAAAAATTTTTTTTTTTGGGAAAAAGGATGATGGGGGCTGGTGTTATTTTTGTGTGCTTTGGAAAGAAGTTTTCTCTTCCGAGAAAGATGGTTGGCCCTGAAAAGGGCCTTTGAAGTGTTACACTTAGGCGCTGACACTTCCTATCATGTTCTAAATGACGAGACGAGTAAAACGAGACCTCACAACCCTACCGCAAATGTATAGAAGTACGTTTCCCAGGATGGTCCTATACCTCCCATACCCCATATAGGCATTTTCCGTAATTTAGGATAAAGTCCGTATTCCGTATTTTTTCAGGAAAATTTTTACATACACCCACCCTGGAACTAGGGGAAGATAACTCTGTTGATAGACAAGCCCCGTTAAGCCCGGCGACCTATATACCCCTCATACCCCATATAGGCATTTTCCCAGGTTTTTCGATAAAGTCCGTGTTCCGTATTTTTTTTTTCAGGAAAAATTTTACATGCAGCCACCCAGCCATCAAATACCCTTCACCTAGGCTTCACGTTGATACCTCACTCGACCCCATTCGACCATTAGGGGCTCCCCTAGATGCCAAAACGTCTATTTTCATACCCTTGGACCACCGCGCATGCGCAGAATGACCCTAATTCAACCCCACACCCAGTCCATCAGATGCCCCTTCATGAATGCTTCACTTTGATACCTCACTCGATCCCATTGGACCATTAGGGGCTCCCCTAGCTGCCCTTGGGCCACCGCGCATGCGCAGAAGGCCGATATGTCAACCCCACACCCAGTCCATCAGATGCCCCTTCACGAATGCTTCACTTTGATACCTCACTCAACCCCATTGGACCATTAGGGGCTCCCCTAGCTCCAAAACGTCTATTTCCATACCCTTGGGTCACCGCGCATGCGCAGAATGCCGATATTTCAACCCCACGCCCAGTCCATCAGATGCCCCTTCACGAATGCTTCACTTTGATACCTCATACGACTCCATTGGCCCATTAGGGACTCCCCTAGCTCCAAAACCGCTATTTCCATACCCTTGGACCACCGCGCATGCGCAGAATGCCGATATTTCAACCCCACACCCAGCCCATCAGATGCCCCTTCACGAATGCTTCACATCGATACCTCACTCGACCCCATTGGTCCATTAGGGCTTCCCTAGCTCCAACACGGCTATTTTCATACCCTTCGGCCACCGCGCATGCGCAGAAGGCCGATAGTTCAACCCCACACCCAGCCCATTAGATGCCCCTTCACATAAGCTTCACTTTGATACCTCACTCGACCCAATCGGACCATTTTATCTAGGGACTACTTTTTCTCCGCGGAAGCTTTTTCCCGAGACCGAATCACCGCCAAAACCACGGCCAAACCGCATCACCGCGCATGAATACATTTTTTTTTTTTTTTTGCCGGAACTTTTTTTTTTTTTTGTCAGTCAGTGTTTATGTGTGGTGGAGGTGGGTACAAAATGGCGGATACTCACCTCCCACCACACCACCACACAGGCCGCCATCTTGAACCCACCTCCACTCACCGGTGTCAATGAGTGCACTGGTGAGTGGAGGTGGGTTCAAAATGGCGGACTGTGTCGTGGTGGAGTGGGAGGTAAGTAGCCGCCATTTTGAACCCACCTCCACTCACATCCACTCACGCATGCGCACCCCCTCATCACCCCCTCAATTGTGACGTCAAACCAAGTTCTGCGCATGCGCAGTGAGGCGCCAGTGCGCTGAAAGGCTCTTTGTATACTACTAATGTTTTATATTTTCAATTCAAGCGATATATAGTATATATAGCATTGAAACTAAGTATTCAATCATTGAATATAATTATTCATTGATTGAATACTTATATTCAATGATTGAATACTTACATTCAATGATTGAATACTTATACATTCAATGATTGAATACTTATATTCAATGATTGAATATAATTATTCAATGATTAAATATGATTATTCAATGATTGAATATAAGTATTCAATGATTGAAAATAAGTATTCAATGATTGAAAATAAGTATTCACTCACTGAATATTACTATTCAATCATTGAATATACTATTCAATCATTGAATATACTATTCAATCATTGCAAACAATAATATTTACATGTTCAAAGGAAATGATGAGATAGCTTTTACTTGACCAATGACATTATAAGTTATCCTGTCCCTGCTCGTTTGATACTGAATTTTATCCTGTTTCCTGGAGAAAATGCCACACGACCGCGAAGTTGCCAGCAAACAGGATAAAATTCAGTATCAAACGAGCAGAGACAGGATAACGAATTTATTTCTAAGAGCAGCTTTTAACTTAGCAGCTTTAAGTTGCGAGATAAAGTGGGTCTAAAAGTGGCTAATCAAATACGACAAAAGTGATAATGAAAACGGCTGAAGACGCGTCAAATATTTTGAAATATTCGGAATCATCATGACTTCTGCTCGAAATGATAAGTCAAAAGACCGCACAGTGCTAGAGTCTGATCGCCAACTCTTCGGCTGATCGGTCGAGGTTGGGGTCGAGTCGGCGAAAAGACGGCACAGTTTTCGAACCAAAAAAACGTCTGAAAATAGTCAACCTTGAATTAAACAACGTTTTCTAAGAATGTTCTCTATCTGCTAACAGTATTTTGATTCATGTAACCTAAAATAGTACACGTCAAATAAGAATAAACGCGAATATCAGGGGTAAACTTCCACATCATTCACATTGTACCGGCGCATGTGATCGTACCGAGGCGAGATCGTCGAAGCGAAGTCAAGCGTCAGGCGGCTTTCGTCGACTGTTACTCACAGTCACAGTACACTCCCTTTTCCATATATTCCAGGAACATTTTATCGGTCAGATTAAACAAAGTTGACATCCGACATATCCTTTATTTCCAGTTCTGTCCACTCCAGCTGCCATCAACAAACTGCGGTCAACTAGGTCAGCCAGTGCAGTTTGATATGTGTTTCATTCTCGTCTCGCGAGACTCCCTACTGCGAGAAAGAGTCTCACGCGTAAATGGGAGCTAGACTCGTACCCAGCTCCAATTCGCTATCGCTCTATGGAACGGTGCGTGTGAGTTGAGGGCTAGGTACGAGTCTAAAATGGGAGCCATCCCCCCAAAATTTGGGGGGTGAGTAGGCGGCGTATGATTATCTGGCTTGTCACTGACCTGCTGACTCCGCCGAGTTAGAAGCGAATTGCTAAACATAACGTGGGCTATATAATTGGGAAATGACTCTTTCCGTTTCGGAGCATATCAATCGCGAACAAATTATTGTCGGTATGTATACTTGGCCGTGAAAGCGAGTTATCTAATACAGGAAGTAGTTCGCGGGTAGACACGGCTCGCTTTGAGAATGATGTCATGCTGCCTCGCTTTGAGATTGGAGATTCAAAAATGTCACCAGTTTACATGAGAGTCGCTTTGGTCTCCCGCGGGTAGACACGGCTCTCTTTGAGAATGATATGTGTTTGTATCCCAACGGCACGTGACCGTTGTCGACCAATGAGAATTGAATATAAAATCCGAACATTGAATACTCCATTCAAAGAATTGAATACTCCATTCAAAGAATTGAATATTACATTCAAAGAATTGACCATTATATTCAAAGAATTGAACATTATATTCAAAGAATTGAACATTATATTCAAAGAACTGGATATTATATTCAAAGTATTGAATATTATATTCAAAGAATTGAACATTATATTCAAAGAATTGAACATTATATTCAAAGAACTGAATATTATATTCAAAGTGTTGAATATTATATTCAAAGAATTGAACATTATATTCAAAGAACTGAATATTATATTCGAAGAATTGAATATATATTGTGTTAAACTATTTATTTTCATTGAATATCGCTAGGTGCATGAAATTTTGCATTCAGAAACAGGATTATTATCTTCAAAGATAGGAGAATATTTTATTTTTTTGTCATAGAATATTGCAACATTCCGCCAGCCATATGTGTGAGTAAAGACGTTTATCCAAAGGCATCGTATGGATGGGTGACTTTTTTTTAGAATCTAAATCCGTCGTTTTATTTTCTCAGAGTGGAGCAGAAAACGACATTAAAGCACAATATGGTATACCGGTAGGTCTACTACCTGTTCATTCTTGTTATTTGTTCTGATGTTAAAGAGCAGGAGCCATGTCTAATTACCTTCCACACAGACTTCTTCAGTTTAATATCCATATGTCTAAACACTCTTATGTTCACAGTACCACATTCCTTAACATAATGCAAACCTCACAGCTCTAGATAAGTCAAAGTCAATTAACCACATCCTGTTTGTTATTGCGTAATCCGATAAACTACGTTAAATGCTGCCGGTAGACTTCACGCCGCAGTCTGAAAATAGGGATCAGATACCACCTTCTACAGCCGGCCATCGACTCGTTCAAAAGAAAAGATTCTCCATAAGAAATGCGGAATATATACACCCTAATTTGAATATGAGGGGTAACTTACCCCGGAATCAGACTGTTATTATTCAAATTTCAGACATTCTATTAAAGCCATTTTTTCTGACAAATTCTGAATCTGGCATATTTCATCTGTACTGGTTGAAACAAATCATTCTCGCAGATACACGGTTTAGTGCGGCCGACCTAATACATGTTTACGCTCTTCCTCTCGTCCTCCCCTCCCCTCCTCCCATCTCCCCCTCCTTTCCTGATCCTATCTATTACAACACCATATTTAATGTCAAATTATATTAGTGCATTTTTATTCGCTTGGTGAACAGTTTCCATTGAGTACCTTTATATTTGATCTGGAATATGAGAGTTTAATATCGCCAGAAGACATAACGTCTTATGACGATATTAAACACACCAATTGTCACTTCAACTACAAACTAGGTTTACATATAAAGCAACCAGGTAGTTGGTACACACTCCACTCGGACGGGCGATGTATCCCGTATACCTTTAACATTTAACGTCAGTCTGCAAATGGAAAGACACCGAAACTATTTATATCGACACGTCAAGACGACCTTAAGAGGTCTGGTCAGGTTACGATGTAGACTTGGCACAAAACAGAGGATTAAGTACTTCCTCTCGCAATCTTATGTGAACTCGGGAGTTGTTAAAACGATTATAATTCGATTTGAAGATATGAACAAGGGTTTTGGAAATAAAAGGAAAAAATAGAAAGGGAATATACATGTACTTCAACTGGATCGTAAATAATATGAATATTAAATTCACTAATTTCACTACCCACCGTTCCACTTCGTTAGTCGACTAAACAAACGGGAGTAAGGAGGTAGTGGACTGAACGAAGGGGAGTAGCGAGGTAGTGGACTAAATGGGTTCATACTCCATGTGAAAATCACGAGACAATGCAAACAATAGCCAAGTCTGGGGACAACAATATGTCTAGACTTGAGCCATTTCAGCTGCACAAAGACTCACACAATAGCTCCCTGCATGAAGTATCTACCCCTAAATGAAGGAGAGTAGGGAGGTAGTGGACTGAACATAGGGGATAAGGGAGGGAGTGAATAGAAAGAAGGAGACGGAGGTAGCGGACTGAACGAATGGAGGTAGGAAGGTAGTGGACTAAACCTTTAGGGTAAAGATGTGGTGAACTGTTCCAAAAGGGTCGGGTATCGTGGGTATAAGAATGTATAGTGGAGTGCACGGTCGAAGAAGAGAAGGGAGCTAATGGACTGAACGAAAGAGAATAGGGAGGCAGTGGAGTGAACGAAGGGGAGTTACGAGCTAGTGGATTGAACGAAGGGGAGAAGAGATGCAGCGGACTGGACGAAAGGTTGTAGGAGGTACTGGACTGGGCGAAAGGCTGTAGGAGGTACTGGACTGGGCGAAAGGCTGTAGGAGGTACTGGACTGGACGAAAGGCTGTAGGAGGTACTGGACTGGACGAAAGGCTGTAGGAGGTACTGGACTGGACGAAAGGCTGTAGGAGGTACTGGACTGAACGAAAGGCTGTAGGAGGTACTGAACTGGACGAAAGGCTGTAGGAGGTACTGTACTGGACGAAAGGCTGTAGGAGGTACTAGACTGGACGAAAGGCTGTAAGACTACTGGACTGGACGAAGTGGAGAAGGAGATATTTGACTGCACCACGGTGTGTTGCGAGGTTGTGGATGGAAAGAATAGAGGTGAGAGGTAGTGGAGTCAACGAAGGGGAGTAGCGAGATGGTGGACTGAAAGAAGGAGCGTAAAGTCTAAGAAGGTAGTGGAATGAACGAAAGAAATTAGGGAGGTAGCGGGCTGAGCGAAGGGGAGTAAGGATGTAGTGGACTAAAGGAAGGGAAGTACGGGGCTAGTGGACTGAACGAAGCGGAGTACTGGACCAGTTGACTGGAAGAAGGGAAATAGCGGGCTAGTGGTCTGAAAGAAGGGGATACGGAGGTAGTGTTCTGAGCGAAGAAGAGTAGCGAGGTAGTGAACTGAACGAAGGGGAGTACGGAGGTAGTGGACTGAATGGAGGGAGTACGGAGGTACGGTAATGGACTGAACTGAAGAGTAGGGAGTTAGTGGGGCGAGCGAAGGAGAGTAGCAAGTTAGTGAAGTGAACGAAGCAGAGTAGTGATCTAGTGGACGGAACGAAGGGGAGTACGGTGTTAGTGAACTGAACGAAGGGGAGTAGCGAGGTAGTGGACTGAACGAAGGGGTATTAGCTAGTGGACTGAGCGATGGGGAATAGTGAGGTGGTAGACTGTACGAAGGGATGTAGGAGGTGGACTGAACGAAGTGAAGTGGAGAGGTATTTCACTGCACGAAGGAGCGTAGAGAGGTAGGGGACGGAATCAACTGGAGTAACGAGGTAGTGGAATGAACGAAGGAGAGTAGAGAATAGTGGACTGAACGAAAGGCGTGGGGGTAGGGAGGTAGTGAAGTGTACGAAGAAAAGAAGAGAGCTAATGTACTGAGCAATGGAGAGTAGGGAGGTAGTGGAGTGAACGAAGGGGAGTAACGAGATGGTGGATTGAACGAAGAGGAGTAGAGAGGTAGCGGACTGGAAGGAGTGGAGAAGGGAGTTATTTTACTTCACGAAGGGGCATAGAGGAGATAGTGTACTGAAGGAATTAGGGTAGGGTGATAGTGGTGCGAGCGAAGAGTAGCGAGGTAGTGGACTGAACGAAGGGGAGTAGGGAAGTAGTAAACTAAAAGAAAGAGTGAAGGAAGCTATAGTGGACTGAACGAAGGAGAGAATGAAGGCACTATATTGGACTGAACGAAGGAGAGTAGGGAGGCAGTGAAGTGAACTAAAGAGAGTAGGGTGGTAGTGGATTGAACGAAGGGGAGTAGGGAGCCAGTGGGCTGATAGAAGGAGAGTAGAGAGCCAGTGGGCTGATAGAAGGAGAGTAGGGAGCCAGTGGGCTGATAGAAGGAGAGTAGGGCGCTAGTAGTAGGGAGAGGGGACGAAGGGCCCCATTTTGCCGGGGGAGGTAACTCTTGCATCCGCCAGGGGGCGCTGTTTCCAGGTTAAAGTATAGGAAGCGCTCATGCACGCCTTTGACCTCTGTGGCGGTAGGTGGCGGTCACGTGGCGGTCACGTGGCGGTCATGGGCATGTATTCTTCCGCGGTGATGCGGTCTGGCGGTGATGCGGTCGAGGGAAAAAGCTTCCGCGGAGAAAAAGTAGTCCCTAGACTTCAAATACGATGCATGGTCCGATTGGGTCGAGTGAGGTATCAAAGTGAAGCATTCGTGAAGGGGCATCCAGTCATGGGTGGGTGCATGTAAAATTAGGATTTTTTCCCGAAACTATAAAAAGCGGAACACGGACTTTACCCCTAAAATAGGGGGAAACACCTATCAACCCTAGCCAAAAGGGCTAATATCGGCCCCCGGGCTTATTGGGACCTGCCTATCAAGTCAATGGGGTGGGTGCATGTAAAATTAGGATTTTTCCCCGAAAATATAAAAAGCGGAACACGGACTTTACCCATAAAATAGGGGAAAACACCTATCAACCCTAGCCAAAAGGGCTAATATCGGCCCCCGGGCTTATTGGGACCTGCCTATCAAGTCAATGGGGTGGGTGCATGTAAAATTAGGATTTTTTTCCGAAACTATAAAAAGCGGAACAGGGGTCTGTATTATACAATATAAGGAAAAATGCCTGTATGGGGTATGGGGATGGACAATTTTTTTCGTGGGCTTTACTATGGCTTGTGGGGTCTCATTTTGCTCGTCTCGCCAAGAAAATGACAATGGGAAGGGTCCCGGAGCGAATCGGTGAAATTTTTGGGAAAAGTCACCGAGGTCTGTATATAGGCCCATAGGTCCAACCTGGGAAATTCACACACGTTCATTGTGATATGGGTTGCCTGGATTTGTTTTTCACGTCTCGTCATTTAGAACACGATGGGAAGGGTCCCGGAGCGAAACGGTGAAATTTTTGGAAAAAGTCACCGAGGCCTGGGTAGGCCCATAGGCCTATACTGCATGGCTATGGGTGTATAGGTCCATACGGGGTGGACGTTTTGGGATCTAGGTGGGCCACTAATGGTCCGATGGGTCGAGTGAGGTATCAATGTGAAGCCTATGTGAGAGGGCAACCGATGGGATGGATGTGGGGTAGGAATATCGTCATTCTGCGCATGCGCAATAGACAAAGTGTATGGAAATATACGTTTTGGGATCTAGGGGAGCCACTAGTGGGCCGATTGGATCGAGTGAGGTATCAATGTGAAGCCTATGTGAGGGGGCATCTGATGGGGTGAGAGCGGGGTTGAAATATCGTCACTCTGCGCATGCGCAGTGGACAAAGGGTATGGAAATATACGTTTTGGGGTCTAGGTGGGCCACTAGTGGGCCGATGAGATCGAGTGAGGTATCAATGTGAAGCCTATGTGAGGGGGCTAGACTAGGGTGTCGTTTCCATTCTGCTGCGCAGGTCACGTGGGTTGTGACGTCACTTCCGGGTTTCACCTCCAAACCCTGAAGAGTTCCAATTTTCTCTTAGACGTCCGGATGTTCAACCTCCGGGGTTTTTCCCGGCCCGGCCCGGCCCACCCCGGCCGCAGCGCGCGCGCGCGTCATCACCGGCAGTGAGCGGATGAATGTCAGGTCAAAAGGTCAAAGGTCACATCCAGGTCAAAAGGTCCAAGGTCTCCCTTTCGGCAAGGTTCGGAGACAATGTTGCGGCATCGATATACAGAGTTTGAACCCCAAAAGGGGATTGTAAATTAACCTGGGAAGGATGGGCAGTTCCATTTGGACCAATCAGCGGTCGAGAAAAAGAGCCAATGAGCGATCGATAAAAGAACCAATGGACGGGTACTAGAATTTCGCTCACGTCTGCGCCTACATCTGGGTACTGGTATGCTTTCGCCTACGTCCGCGCCTACATCCGGGTTCTTGTACACCCGGATAATGTTTTCTGGACATGGATGGGTTACCTTTGGCTCCATTCTAGGCCACTGATTGGCTAATATGGTGTTCAAAGCCAGTTTCATGCATTATGCTCATATAGAAAACACACAGGACAGGGTTTTTTGGTGAGATCTCATTTTGTTTTTTATTCAGTAACAACAACAACGTGAGAACAACCACGTGAAAACTGAAGCCCAGAACAGGGGGCTTGTACATTGAAAGAACTGAAGCCCAGACCAGGGGGCTTGTAAACTTAAGCCCAGAACAGCGGGCTTGTGTACATTGAAAGAACTTAAGCCCAGAACGGGGCTTGTACATTGAAATGATGGGCGGCCCAGTCATATACGAGTACATCGCGGTCCTCGGCCTTGGGGTACTCATCAAACATCTGTACGATGATAGATAAGGGTCTTCCCCGGCATCGATGGTACAGCAATATTGTCCGCACACGTTACTGGCCAGGCTTTGCAACGTTTGACTGTTCCAACACCACATCTCTGTGCCTTGATCCATGAAGTCTGTTAAATCGGGATGGAGGGGTGGCAGGCCGTACGGGTCAAAGTATTCGCCCTGCTGTTCTGTCAAGTACACGCCCACCCAATGTTCACCGGGCCGATCCATCGGGTCCGTGTTGAGAACGTAAGCAGCAGGATACATACGGTCTAATGGGAACACATCTCGGGCGAACACCCCTTGAAACACCATACGTGTCTCTGGGTCATTCTCCAGCACGGTGGTTATCTGGTCTGTATCCATGTTAGGTGGAGAAGTCACACAGGACGTTGCGCGCCTTGTCCACTTGAATGATGTTGTCAAACTCGGCGTAGCAGATCACATTGACGGTGGTCCGGAGGGCTCGTGCAAAGTGGATTTCCAACCGTAAATTGCCTTGCTTGGCCAGGGCCAGCTGATGGTCGTTCTCTAAGGTGGGGGTCAGATCGAAACAGAACAACGTGCATCCGTTCCCGTAGTCCTCCCGACTGATCATATTCCCTTCGTCCTGGTTGATTTGACCGGTGGCTGTAAACAGGCTCTGATAGGCTCGAATGAAATTCGCGCGCCCAAAGTTCGGTGTTAAGGCCGTGGCTGGGACCTGTTGTCCATCCACATGCAGGGCCACAAAATTGATGGCGAAATGTTTAACGTCAAACGGGTTCTCTGGGTAGGCTCCGCTGAAACTGGTATTTTCCACACAGGCCAGGATCAATCGCTTGGGTAGTTCCCTCAGGAACAGGTTTTCTTTGTTGGCGCTCATATTTCCAGCAGACACAGAGAACACTTTGGTTTGCACACGTCGGATAGGGTACTGGGCTGGTTTTGTTTCCAAGGCTTTGAGGTGTCCCAATTGAACGGCTGGATTCGGTTTCACTTTTCGGACATACAGGACTGCGTCTTGGATGACAATCTTATAGTCAGCTGCATGCCCGTCTACGTTAGTGGCCATCAAGGCGAAGGTCGGAGGCGCCCGTATCAGTCGGATTTTGATGGGGATCTTGTTCAAGAGGTACCGGTCTTGCATGAACATGTCTGCGTGCAGTCGACCCATGAGATCCACCGAGACGCCGTTCGCGGTCAAAGCCTTCCGTTTGTTATATCCCACATTGTCGTTCTGGTAGAATAAAGCGGCTGTCAGTTGAGATTTTTTAGCCTCTCGCCCATGCGACAACAGCGTCTCGATGTAGGCTAGATAGGGGCACGTGTTGGTCGAGTCACTGATGAGTTTGTCGCTGAGAAATATATCCACCTGTTGAAACATCGAGTGCAGCCAGAGATTCGTCGGGCCCACCGTTGCTTGGTCCACGATTCTGGAGCCATCTCCATTGACGATCTTGGCTTTCACATACAAGTATGTATGGGCTAAATCCACATAGGCCGTATCCGCATTACTGATGGTGAACTCGATGGGCCCTGTTTCGTTGATGCTGGAGAGCGGGAGATGCTCCACCCATAATCCTTGTTCGGCACTGGTCTGTGTGGGCGGCACGGTCCACAAATCAAATTCACTGTTGGTGGAGGGACAGGACTCTGCGTGGATCAAGGACATGTTTTAAGAAAAGATATCCTGGGTCTTCGATGTGCGTCGTCGCTGGGTCGGTCGTCGACTGGTGCGTGGTCTCGGTGGTGCAGGTCTTTTATTCCCTACGGTGCGTTGTGCTTTGGCCACTAAGACGCCTCCTGCTTCTTTGGCCCGCCGTTTCAAGGCTTCTTTGGGTGCCGTACCCCCCAAGACATCACCGGCGACTTGCAGTCCACTGCGTACCGCTTGTTTGCCGATTGCTTTCACCCCACGCGTCACCAACGGCAGGAACGTTTTGACGATGCTCCCGAGTATGTTCCCCAGTCCATGTCCTCGTTGCATGCGTGCACCACTAAATACCGGAAGGCCACCGCCGGCCTGTTGGGCATAATAGTCCATATAGCTGCGTGCATCGCACTCGTAAGGCACCTTCATTATACAAAGTGGGGAGCACGTGCTTGTCGAAAATGAAGTGTCAGCACCACTTTCCCGCGTTCGAATGCCACCGGTCGTCCCGTGTCATCTCTTATATCCACCGTGATCGTGTTGATGTCGGTTTGTCGTACGGGTAGGTAGAGCATGTGAGTGAAACTGTGGGTGACTTGATCTCCATACGTCTTTTTAATGGGCACCACCCGTAACAGAGGTGTGTTGATATCGCCCACGATGTGGTTGTCCACCACGTCCGAGTAGACGTAGAGTTCGTACATACCCGACTTCATATCCATCGGGATCTCGCCTTGGTGGGCGGTGGGACCAGCGAACGTCTGTAGATCGAAACCCAGCATTTGCTGTAGGATAGGACTCAGTACGACACTCGCGTTGGCGGTGACGATAAGCTGTGCCTTGTCGTTGTGTGCGTTGTAATCGAAGTCCACGTGATTCTTGAAGGGATAGGCTTTGATGGGTCTTGAAGTATTCGTGACCTCCCGTAGAGCCTTATAATGCAACAGTCTTGACAGCCCACCCATGAACTCCTTGGGAGTATCGTATTGGCCTTCGGGGAGGGTGAGTCGGGTGTCTTTTCCTTCGTAGGTCACCTCGTACCACACTTCATTGGCTCGCACGTTGTACCACGAGTAAGGGTATTGGATATCCACGAGGCCACATTCCCAGCGTCCAGGTAAATGCAACGGTTGCGGTAACTGGGTGACGTACTTGGCCAAGGTGTTGTCAGGAAACACATCCAGCGAACTGTTACTGGGTAGGGTGAGGTAAAACATGGCGACTGAGCTGTCCTGCTGCTGCTGTTGGTTTTAATAGGTGTTCCAGGCCTTGGGCGGTTGTGTCCGGCGTCGTGTTCGTCGCGGTGACTTGCTACGTGTCACGGCTCTGGAGATGTGGGGTGTCCTGATCAAGGATGGTTTTTTAAAGGTCTGAAAAGAAGGTGCCCGTTGTGGTGGTGGTGTTTTGGGGGGTGACTCCGGTTCCCATTCGGATTCCCAAGAAGGTAGTGGGCCACTCGGCGATTGCTGGGTTCGCTGCATAAAGGCCCAGCGGTGGGGGTTCCCCACCAATTCCTGTGGTACATGCATGTCTTTCAAGCCTTGAGCGAAGACCTCCCATCCTCGGGGATCCGTGTGCGACCTGCGTGTACGCATCAGGTCATTCACTAAATCCGTCATGTGGGTCCCGGGGACCACCTGCTTCTGTACCAGGAGTTCGCCTTTATCATTCCAAGTCATGTTAGGATTCTGTTTCACCCGTTGTAATACCAGGCCAGCTTGTATCTTGAACGATGCAGGTACACTCTTCAGCACTTCGTCTTCCACCCACTGTGGGGCTGTGGGTGGTACCCCTGGTAATGGCGGCTGTTGGAGCGGTGCTGAGGTCGGCAGTGTGTCACGTGGTGGTGGTGGTGGTGGTGCTGGGGTAGAGAGGGTTTTGTATTGGTCCATGAACGTCATGTACCGTTGAAGCGTCTCATTGTACCATTGTACTTTCTCACTGTCGCTTAACCCCGGTCTCTGTAAGATCTGTTGCATCTCTCCATCGAGGGTGTTTATGGTCTTCACCGTAGGTGGGACAGGGTAGGGCGATTGGAGGTTTTGAAGGAACCGTGGTTCGACGAGGACCATTTTTTTCGTGTGGTTCATTGTCGGCCGAAGAGTCCACCCAATACTGGACCCAACACGGAAGCGGCCAACGGTGCTAAGATGGCCCCGAGAAAGCCGCCTTTCTGTAACACCTTTTTCTTTTGTGTTTGAGGGACCCGCTTCTGGACTAGGGTTCGGAGACCTGTCTTATGCTTGGCCAACTTGGTCTTCTGAGCCGGAGTCAGTGGAACGTTGCCTTTTAACAGGTTGTACCCGATCTCGCACAGACAGCGTACAAGGCCAGGATCCGCACCGCGTACAATGGTTCGGACCAACTCGGGTGGGGCTGTCTTCAATACACGGAGCGTGGGAGCGTGCTTCCGTACTCGCGCAGACATCATGTACAACTAATGCCAGAACCCACAACTCTGCCCTTTTTATCTACCTCAGAGAACAGAGACAAAGTCAACCATGCTGTGGTATTCATTCTTTTTATTATCCCCATCGTCAAACACACACTCCAGCTGGGGGAGCCACTGTGGGTGTGTTTACATTATTTTTGCATGTACACGTGGTGGGCCTCTCCGGGAAAGATGCCGGTCCGTAGTCGAAGGTGGTCGGGGGTGGCTTGCTTGAGGTCGAAGAGCATATACCCGTGCTGAGGGGTTGTGGCATCTTTAAAGGCTTCCAACGCAAACGGTGTGCGGCCGGGATACATCTGTCTCGCCAGGTGCAGCAGTTGAGTGGTATCTCTCGGGTTTTTGAAGACCACCAGGTAGTGGGCATTTAAGCTGATGTTCCTATGTTCTTTGTTTTTACTGAACAGATTCTGCACAATGTAGATGATGCTGAGCCGTCGATGGTGGCTGCCTTTGATGAAGAGTTGGGCGACCCGCGCATCCGTCTCCGCCATGAGATCATCCAGAACCACCAAGGTGTCGGGTTCCAAATCGGCCAGGTTGGGTAGGCCTTCCACGAACGTGATGTGGAGCATTGATGCATACACTTCCTGCCATTCTCCGTAACACCACACGACTCGGGCAATGGGTGGGGTGATCATGCTGTCGGCGTGTTGAAGGAGCTTCCTGACGAAGTGCGTTTTGGCGGAGCCCGTCGGTCCTGCGATGACGCAAGTGAAGGGATGCTGCCACCGAGGGTCCATGGTTCGAGCTGTATGCGCTGTCGTGGTAACCCGCTCTTCTAAATTTCGTACGAGTGAACTGGAGTGGTGGTGGTGGGTACAACGTCCGTCGTCGTTGTCTGTTCACTGTGAGTGATGATGGTGGTGGGTATAACGTCGGTCGTCGTTGTCTGTTCACTGTGAGGGATGAAATCCGGTGGGTTTTCAGACGTAGTGGGTGTTCTTGGTGTAAGTGTGGAGCTGGGTGTGGAGCTCGACTCGGCTTGTACACGGGGTGTGGTGGTGACTGGGCTCGATACGGGGTTGACTGGTGCTATCTGTAGACTGGTTTCACTGATGGCTGGTGTTCTCAGTTGGTTAAGTAGCGTGCTGACATAGGCTACGTCGTAAAACACACCTCCGTACAACACACTCAGCAGGGTTAGCACTATCACCACAAAGCCCACTTGCGCTTTGCGCGTTTTGGGAGACGCTGTGTTCAGAGGCAGCTGCTGCTTGTCCATAGCACCGTGGTGGAACGTGGAATGAAGGATGACGGTAGTGGTGTCTGGCTTTATAGTCGTTTCACCTGGTTGGCAGCGACCCAGGAATTGAAGGAACTGGGCCAGCCTTGCCATTTGACGAAATAAAACAGTTTGCCACGTCGACGTTCCGTTTTCAAAATCTGCTCCACCGTGTAGTAGTCTTGCTGTGTTTTTACGACAGGCTGTAATTCCATCTCGTAAAACGCCCCTAGCAACGGTTCCCCTTGAAGATCTTCCAGTTCATAGACTCGCTGCTGTTGGGGTAGGCGCCGTTTAATCAGGAAGTGCTCATCGCTCCAGTTGGGCAAGTAACTTTTCTCAAATTGACCTTTGACTTTACGGATCCGTACAGGGTCCCCGACCTTGTACACCGCCTTCGTCGTTCGCTGCGGTTGCCTGGGGTACAAGACACGCCGGACTTGGGCTTCATTGCGTTGGGTCACGGTAATGGGGGCTCTCTCTATACTCCAATGATAGGCTCGATTGTAACCACTCACAAGTTTCGGGAGAACATCGATGTACCGCCTTGTATTCTTATAGGTGAAATATTTATACATGCGGCCTTTGAATGTCCTGTTGAACCTTTCCACCACGGAAGCCTTGGTAGAAAAACACATTCTGGGCTTTCAGAAACTGTTGGAACGGTCTGTTGAGGAATTCCGTGCCTTCGTCGGTTTGCAAATACAAAGGTTTGCGCCAGGTCTTGAAGATGTCTTTGAACGCCGCTATGAGATTCGCTTCCGTTTTCGTCCGGATGGGTACCACCCACGCATACTTCGACAGGATATCGATGCACGTCAAGATATACCGATTCCCGTCGTTGTGTTTGGCAAAGGCGCTCATATCGACCAAATCCGCTTGCCACTGGGCATCTATTCCTCCCACGATGACCCGGTTCCGTAGAAAATGGCGACGGACAGATCGATGTAAGGTATAGGTGTCTTGTTTTCTTAACCAATCTCGGACTTGGGCACGTTGTATCCCCTGGGGTTTGGCCGCTCGATAGAGAGCCGACAATGCACTATAGGCCGCCGGACTGTCGGGACTGTAGTATAAGTTATCCAACACCTTCTCCCAGCGCTTCATGGTGACAAATGATGATGGACCCTGGCTCTATCGTTTATTTATAACGGTATATCTTGGGCCGGAGTTTCTTTCTGATTTTCTTCGTTGGCTTCCACAGTGTCCATGGTAAATGACCAGTCCAACTCGTCTGATGACCGCTTGATAAGCACTTGATCCACATCTACCACGGCATCTTCCAATGCAGACCATAGATCAGGGTGAAGGGTAAAATGCACTGTACCCCCATCTAGCCGAGCCAATTGCGCAAAGAAAGGGCCACGTCGGATGTACACATCGTGACACAAGTGGATGAGGTCGCCGTCCAGTTCACCAGACAACACCCGTTTGAATTTGGTCCAGCCCTCCCGGGACAGACGAATGTGGGCCGGGCACGGTTGTGTAGGGTCCGCATCACAGATGTCTCCCACCTCCTCCATGATATCGACCTTATCCGCATACACGTGCAGAAAAACCTCGGGGGTCAAGCTGAAATACGCCAGTATATATGCTCCGTCATGGTCAGTACGTGAATGGTACCAGATTTGACTGTCTCTCGTATTTATAGGGAGAACCCCGTGAGATCAAAGGATCAGGTGGTCATGTCACTGGGCTGACTGAGTCTAGCCGGGTAATCAATGGCATCGTCGTCTGGTTCATGGCTAGACATTTGTTCATTGGGTTCTGCCGCCGCTTCTCTCAGGGCACGAGCCCACTCCAACTCGTCTGATGACCGCTCGTCCGGTGTAAACAGCTGGTCCACGATGGGCACCACTTTCTCGAAGGCTGTCCACAGATCGGGGTCTAGGGTGAAGCCTCGCGTAGAGTCTTGGTAGCGGCCCAGGCGTGGGAAGAAGGGTCCACGGTGTACGTAGATGGCATTGTCTATGTGGATGAGGTGTCCGTCGAGCTCGCCGCTCAACACCCGTTTAAATTTGGTCCAGCCGTCACGGTGTAACGTAACCGTATTCGATACGGTCTCAGCGCGCGACCAGCAAACATCTCCACGGTCTTCCACGAGGGTGACTTTATCTTCATAGACGTGTAACCCCACCCGGGGTGTAAGGGGAAGGATGGCTCGTAGGACTGGTGACATGCTTGATCCAATGACGAACGGTGAATGATACACACTCTGTCTGACCCTCGTATTTATGGTGAGGTCTCACTGTCAATGCCACAGCGCCAGGGTCAATAGGGCACAGACTATTGTGAGGCCAACCAGCTTTCGCTGGTTCCGGCGTGAGCGCTCGTGGTCCATAGCCCGAGCATCAAGGATGGCTGTCATATTCCAGTAGTGGTGAGTGATGGCACACCTCTCCATCGAGTGCACTCTGTCGAGGACCGCTTCTGTGAACTCGTTCAGGATCTGGCGTCGCCCCTCGTTGTCGTCGCCATCTGCAAACATGGACCGGACCACTGCTCGATAACCCGTGAGTGAATTCACCACGGTGGCATGCTGTAAAATGCGAGTCGCATAGGGCTGGATCTCCGTCATGGCTCTGCAACCGTAGAAATGAAGGTGTGGGATCCAGAGGGACGTGTTTTATAGACCATGTCACACATGCGCGACTAGATGTAGCTCTACGGGTGTAGTCCGTGATACGTACTATTCTGATTGGTTATGTGGCTCCTATAGAGATAGTACCTTATCGACAATGGGGACTACTTGTTCCAAAGCCGTCCATAGATCGGGGTCCAGGGTAAAACCACCGTCGTTCAGACAGAGGAGTCGAGCGAAAAAGGGACCGCAGAAAATGTAGACGTCGTCACACAGGTGAATGCTATCACCGTGCAGGTCACCCAACAACACCCGTTTCAAGGTAGTCCATCCTTCCGGTGACAAAGAGACGTGCGCTTTGGGTTCAGGCGTACACCAACACCTAAGTCCGCTATCGATGAGGTCCACTCGTTTGGGGTACAACAATAGGGTGCAGCCAAGTGTAAGCCTCCGGGTAGCCACAGTCCCTTCTTTCACCTCGGGGTGTAGTAAGTCATCCACCTCGGGGAGTACATCTTTCAGTGCTATCCATAAGGGTGGACAGAGTGTGATATAGGTACCTCCACTCTGTTCCAACCGGGGAAAAAGGGAATCTTCTCCAGCAGTGCGTATGTGCACGCCGACTTCCACGTGCATGAAATCCCTTTCGGGGTCTTTTCCCTGTAACAATCGTGTCAATAGAGTCCAGCCTGATAGCGATAACAAAATCTTCACCTTCTGCGGTGCGTCTTGGACCAGCTCCAGGTGATCGTCATTGACGATGAGGTAGACGTCGGACGTCAGTTGGAATAACGCAAGCTCTGTTCCGCTCGCTGCCATGGTGGGGAATGAAAAGCGAACGGTTAGAGAGGTGGCTTTATAATGTACCTGTTGGGTACGGTTTTATACACCGTGTGAGTCATGGGCACTTGTTGTACTCGCTTGCGCCATAAGGTCAATAAGGTTAGAAATGCGCTTTTTTCTACTACGCCCTGTGACGGCCCTTCGTGAATGGGCGTAACCTGTGAACATCATAGGAATGCATGTAATAACCTGTCTGTGGGGTTTTTCCACAATGTCGTTCACCTTCGTGTCTTTTCGGGTACGTCCGTGTCTTTTCGTTAAAGTCCGTGTCTTTTCGGTAAAGTCCGTGTCTTTTCGGTAACGTCCGTGTCTTTTCGGTAACGTCCGTCATCCGGGTATATATGAGGGTCTTGAGGGGGTCGACTGTATGTGACCTGTTGTATGTGTTTTTCTCGGCGACGTCCGTGTCTATCATCCGGGCACATCACGTCTGCGCCTGCATTGGGGTATGTATGAGGGTCTTCATGCGCGCGCGCGCTGCGGATTCACCCACGCATTGCCGGATAACCCGCGCGCGCTGCGGCATCAGATCACCCCCGCGCGCGCGCGCTGCGGCCGGAGTAACCCGCGCGCTGCGGCGGGGGCGGGCCTGGCCGGGCCGGAAAAAACCCCGGAGGTTGAACATCCGGACGTCTAAGAGAAAATTGGAACTCTTCTGGGTTTGGAGGTGAAACCCGGAAGTGACGTCACAACCCACGTGACCTGCGCAGCAGAATGGAAACGACACCCTAGTCTAGCCCCCTCACATAGGCTTCATATGGATACCTCACTCGATCCCATCGGCCCACTAGTGGCCCACCTAGACCCCAAAACGTATATTTCCATACCCTTTGTCCACTGCGCATGCGCAGAGTGACGATATTTCAACCCCGCACTCACCCCATCAGATGCCCCCTCACATAGGCTTCACATTGATACCTCACTCGATCCAATCGGCCCACTAGTGGCTCGCCTAGATCCCAAAACGTCTATTTCCATACACTTTGTCTATTGCGCATGCGCAGAATGACGATATTCCTACCCCACATCCATCCCATCGGTTGCCCCCTCACATAGGCTTCACATTGATACCTCACTCGACCCATCGGACCATTAGTGGCCCACCTAGATCCCAAAATGTCCACCCCGTATGGACCTATACACCCATAGCCATGCAGTATAGGCCTATGGGCCTACCCAGGCCTCGGTGACTTTTTCCAAAAATTTCACCGTTTCGCTCCGGGACCCTTCCCATCGTGTTCTAAATGATGAGACGTGAAAAACAAATCCAAGCAACCCATATCACAATGAATGTGTGTGAATTTCCCAGGTTGGACCTATACCCCCCATGGCCAGCCTATGGGCCTATATACAGACCTCGGTGACTTTTCCCAAAAATTTCACCGATTCGCTCCGGGACCCTTCCCATTGTCATTTTCTTGGCGAGACGAGAAAAACGAGACCCCACAAACCATAGTAAAGCCCACGAAAAAAATTGTCCATCCCCATACCCCATACAGGCATTTTCCCTTATATTGTATAATACAGACCCCTATTGTAGAGGTAAAGTCCGTGTTCGGCTTTTTATAGTTTCGGAAAAAAAATCCTAATTTTACATGCACCCACCCCATTGACTTGATAGGCAGGTCCCAATAAGTCAGGGGACCGATGTTAGCCCTTTTGGCTAGGGTTGATAGGTGTTTTCCCCTATTTTAGGGGTAAAGTCTGTGTTCCGCTTTTTGTAGTTTCGGGAAAAAATCCTAATTTTACATGCACCCACCCATGACTGGATGCCCCTTCACGAATGCTTCACTTTGATACCTCACTCGACCCAATCGGACCATGCAGCGTATTTGAAGTCTGGGGACTACTTTTTCTCCGCGGAAGCTTTTTCCCCGCGACCGCATCACCGCCAGACCGCATCACCGCGGAAGAATACATGCCCATGACCGCCACGTGACCGCCACCTACCGCCACAGAGGTCAAAGGCGTGCATGAGCGCTTCCTATACTTTAACCTGGAAACAGCGCCCCCTGGCGGATGCAAGAGTTACCTCCCCCGGCAAAATGGGGCCCTTCGTCCCCTCTCCCTACTACTGGCGCTATAGTGATCCATATACACTGTAGATACAGTCTTGACAATAATTTGATAGTTCAACACACTTCTAAGGTGAAAACTTCGCGATACTTTATATTTACGGACCAGATTTAATATCCAAGATGTCTGAATTGAGCTTACATATTTTAGGCCAATTCAATCCTTAGCCAACCAATATGTAGAACAAAGGTGGATATGGGCTATAGGCTGACCAAATACGGGTTTCGACAGTCCCGGGCCAAAAACAGCGGACGTCGAGCGCCTTTTACGTATAGGAACAAATACGGAACTCCTAGTCCCGACCTCCATTAAAACTCGTGCCCAATTCGGGGGCAATCGACCCGGGATTGCGGAAGATATGAGTGAACAAAGCTGAAATTGTATATATTTTTTTTTATTGTAGAGAATCAGGGCATGCTCGTACTTGTAGCAAACAGACAGAGAAAAATACAGCAGCTGTCACAGACATAGCCCTATATATTTCCTTATCGTATATCAGGTCAAATAGATTATAGTGAAATAGGTCGTGCGTTCCACCTACGCGAAATTACTAGTTTGACCAGCTTTTTTTTATACAAACAAGTCTTCTCAAGTTACGCTACCATTTCCGCTTTGAAATAATAAACCGCTTCTTCTCGGGACAGACGGACAATCTGTATACAATCTGTTCATTTTCAGTACGTCTGAACCACAATGGAAAAGCCCATATAATTATTTTACAGCGATACCTTTTGTCTGAGCTAGCCTTTTATCTTAACAATATCCAAAAGTATTTCTCTCAAATTATGGTGTCGAATCTTATGCTTTATTATTTTTGCCTCTCGAGAAAGAATGGTTATAAATATCCATTTTCAGATGCAGGTGGAGAACAGCACAGGGTCCCGGGGTAAGACGGCCTTGTAGGGTGGATGAGGTAAAGAAAATGGGTAGAGTACCTTATTGTACGCCATACCAAATAGTGAATCAACGTCACAAAACCTTGTTGCAGAAACTTATAAAACAGGGCTATTCCACCAAGCGCCTCCACTCAAAGTTTCTCAAATTTGGTGAAAAATATAGCATGCTGATAGCAAAATACGAGCGTAGCGTGCAAGATCTATGGCGTTACGTTTCGTAACTTGTGTCTAATTCCGCTTAACCCGGGGCTAGGGGCCGTATGAACCCATGTACTTCCAAGATTCTGATGGTGCTCATATGAACAGTCACAATCAAAGCGTGACTGAGATACATCATTCTCTAGATGACGACTTTACAACGATTATTATGGATTAAGAATACTGATCAGCGATACGGATTTTATATTTTTGGAACATCATGATGTCTTGTCGGCATCATTGAAAACTGTTGACCGCTTCTCTCTTGCAGGAAACTAGCATATGTTTATGTATACTATGATTGTCTTTTTGAATTTGGTGCTAATACTGTTATATGAAATATGAAATAGGTCTTTGGATTATGGACGAGGATATTCTTTAATAGACGACGACTGAATTATGAATGACGGACTAGACGCTTGTAAATATCATTTCTTCATTATAAAGCCAGTTGCGCACAATGCAACACCGAGACAGAAGGTTGATCATCACAGGGACAATCCACGGGTGTAATACCTATAGGCCGTCATAGCTCAGTCGGTAGAGCATCGGTGCGTTGAGCCGGGGTCGTGAGTTCGAATCCCGCTGACCAATTTATTCTTTCTCTCTCAAAATCATTTCATATGTATATATGCTCAGTGGCGGGCGATACGCCATACCAAATATCATTTCTTTATTATACAGGGTATCTTATCTTCCATATATATTTGTGATTTGTATCCATTTATGCACGTGGCTCAGTCGTGCGTGAACCGCTTAACACACGGATGCGATTCATATATCATGGGATATCTCTCGCTTTCGGGAGAACAAAAGGCCAACTGAACACGTCGAACGCCCAAATGGGGGACAGTTCGATTTATTACTTACCGATAGATTCTTGGTTAAAGGCCAATATAGGCTTCCAACCTTTTTGTCGGTGCATTGGTTGGGTGCCAGAAAACTTCAGATATCATATCAGGGGTCGTTGAGTACGAATCCACGGCATTTCGGCACGCGACATTTCGGTAAACGACATTTCGGCATGCGAGATTTCGGCATAAAGTGGAGGGTATTTCGGCAACTTTGTAAAAACCTGTTATAATTCCCCGTCAATCAGACTAACAGATACGTACATGTATAAGATCATACTCAGTGAAGTTAACTTTTAATTTATTTGCAAAATATGTGACGAATATATAATCATAAATATCTTGGACTGTTAATCATGTTCGTAACATGTAGTTTTTATACCTTGGTCTAAATTATAGCATGCACATGCATTTGTCTTTTCTAATGCTTTGACTCACTTCCACAATTTTGGCTGAATTTGCAATCTGGACAATCAATACGAAATTTTACATCTTGGTAGCCATATAGTCGGTCCATATGTTAGAAAACGGTGAAACTCTTTATTTGGCCTGTGAAATAAAGTTGCCGAAATGTCGCGTGCAGAAATGTCGTACCCACCATTTTGTGCTGAAATGTCGCGTGCCGAAATTTCCTGCCACCGTTGAGGACACAGCCCCGGTGTACATGAAGTTGAGGCTATTTGTAGTACGATGAAGTGCCCAAGTACATCCAGCCACATTCATCAGATATAGACTTGAACTTTGGCGGCGATCTGTCTGACTAAAGTGTAAAATATAACTGTACATATATACATTGTAGATAGGCGTCAGAACTGATAATCAGTATACATACAGGGAAACTGCCAGCAATGATCGCAAAATCTCTTTTCTACCAAAATTGTTCTCACCTTAGATATCAAATAAAACTTTTGAGTAAAGCTCTATTAAGGTACCTTATATGGTTTCTTGAAAGAGAGAAGTTCAACATTTTGCATCAAAGCAGCAAAACAACATTATGACGACTATATCCATCAAATGCGAAATCAAATTTTTGCCTGGTATTAGCTTATAGCTCTAAACGTTTGCTGTAAAAATAAATAAATATAGTACTGCTGCGTTTTTGGTTTGTCGAAGTTAGATTACACATTTAGGCAATGTTATAGTGAATAGAATTCGAATGGATATTACAATGAAATGAACTTGAGCTGTTTTATACCGGATGGTTTCATTGTGAGAGTACACTCGGTTAGTTAGGTACGGATAATGAATGGACTGGTTCTCTCGGTGAGTGTGTGGTCTCTCCAATGATTGGGTGATCAAACGGCCAGAGGGTTAATAGCTTTAAAATCATGAATGGAGAAACTACTGCCATTAACCCCTCCACATAATAGGTAAAGATCCAGGGGCTATGTGTCCTCAACGACCCCGGGTACTGCATTCTTCATATCTCCATTCGTACCTTATGGCCAAACCGCAAAAATCTCGAGCACTTGGCGAAAACATCTCCGCTTTCACGACAACCCGGGAATTGCGGTATTATGAATGAAACTCGTCCTTGAAATCTTTTTTTTTTTCTCGACAAAAGCCTCCAGATATTTTACTAAATTAAAGGTGATGTCATATATGTCTCAATGACATTGTAAGATGCTATCAAAGAATAATTTATGAGCTAAAAAAGTAATGCCTCTTTGACATAGATTTATCAAAAACTCATATACAGATATATTTTAACAGAATGTGAGGTCTTCTCTACAGCCGCTATAGTTCTAAATCACACCTCTTATATAACATCATTACCGGGAAATGCTTGTTAACTATTAATAAGGAATATAATGGCTGATATCATAAATAAATAATGGAGAGATGACCATGCATGCATGTGTTTGCTTTTAATATAATTCTGAATGTGAGTAAACAGGGCTGCAATAAATGTCCAGTTATATCATTTTTTCTTCAAAATAATTATTACGTTAAATTAGAAATATTTCGAAAATTAATCAGCAAATAAACGGTTATAACCACGATACAAATATGTCCACCATGAAATTTAGGTTAATTTTATTTAAGGAGTCACGGTAGCCCGAGTAAAGAGCTTAAGGGCGAGTCGGGGCCTGCATCTATGAGACATCTTGAGAGGAAGATTTATGAATGACTTATATTGGCGTATGAATGAGCGGTCAGCATAATATATGTACGTGTTCAGTGAGCTGTAGAAGGGCATAAAATATGAATTACAAATCCCGTTTGTTGGAATGTCTAAATCTGTTTACTTACCAGTAACGACCATCAGGTAACTAGTCATTTACAGTCGAATGTCTCCTGGTACGTTTATATTTACCGGTAAGCCTACTCTGTTATAAGAGTTCCTGGAAATGACCCGAAAGGCACAGCTGATCAATATTTAGACTGGGTATGCCTGTATAAACATATTCAGATATATTAAAAGCTGATTTATAAATCATTTAAATTAGTAGGTTCGAAGGGTGCATGCCGATTAATCCAAATTCAATTTATAAAGAATGCACGAAACAGTTGAATTTCTAGTGGAAATGGAAGATTCACTTGCACTTCATACCTTCTCAAATAAGCAGCTTCATCTAAATACCGGAATTTGAGATGTTGATAAAGATAAGTGTGGGGGTTTGTACGGGTTATCGGTACAAATGTATGCCACCCTGAGACACAAATGCGTTCAAACGAAGATAAGCTTGGGGGTCTGTACGGGATATCGGTATATGTATGCCACCCTGAGACACAAATTAGTTCAAATGAAGATAAGCGTGGGGGTCTGTACGGGATACCGGTATATGTATGCCACCCTGAGACACAAATTAGTTCAAATGAAGATAAGTGTGGGGGTCTGTATGGGATTTCGGTACACAAATGAGCTCAAATGAAGATTAATGTGGGGGTCTGTACATATCGTGATACATGTGTATATGTAAAATATATGCCACGCTGGGACACAGGTGAAGAGAAGTGTGGTGGTCTCTACGGGATATCGGTAAACATGTATGCCACACCGAAACACAGGTGAAGAGAAGTGTGGGGATCTGTACGGGATATTGGTAAACATGTATGACTCCCTGGCACACAGGTGAAGCTAAGTCTGGGGATGTATGGGATATCGGTAAAGATGTATGTCAAACTGGGACACAGATGAAGATAAGTCTGGGGATCTGTACGGGATATCAGTAAACATGTATGACATCCTGGATACAGGTGAAGATAAATGTGGGGGTCTGTACGGGATATAGATCAAGATGCATGCACCCCTGGGACACAGATGAAGATAAGTGTGGGGTCTGTACGGAATATCGGAAAAGATGTATGCCACCCTGGAACACAAATGAGTCCCAAATGAAGTTTAGTGTGCAGTCTGTACGGGATATATGTAAAGATAAATGCCACTCTGGGACACAGGTGAAGATAAGTGTATGGGTCTCTAAGGGATATCGGTAACGATGTTTGTCACACTAGGAAACAAATAAAGGTAAGTGTGGGGTTGTACGGGATATCGGTAAAAATGTATGCCACAAAGGGACACAAGTAAAGATATGTATGATGGTCTATACGGGATATCGGTAAATATGTATGCCACCCTGGCACACAGGTGAAGATAAGTCTGTGGATCCATGGGATATCGGTAAAGTTGTAGTCACACTGGGACACAGGTGAAGATAAGTGTGGGGGTCTATACGGGATATTGGTAAAGATGTATGTCACCCTGGAAAACAGATGAAGATATGTGTGAGAGTCTATACGGGATATTGGTAAAGATATATGCCACCCTGGCACACAGGTGAAGATAAGTGTGGGGGTCTATACGGGATATCGGTAAAGATGTATGTCACCCTGGGAAACAGATGAAGATATGTGTGAGAGTCTATATGGGATATCGGTAAATATGTATGCCACCCTGGCACACAGGTGAAGATAAGTCTGTGCCTCCATGGGATATCGGTAAAGTTGTAGTCACACTGGGACACAGATGAAGATAAGTGTGGGGGTCTATACGGGATATCGGTAAAGATGTATGTCACACTGGGACACAGGTAAAATAAGTGTGGGGGTCTGCACGGGATATCGGCAAAGATGTATGTCACACTGGGACACAGGTAAAGATAATTGAGGGGGTCTGTACGGGATATCGGTATATGTATGCCACCCTGAGACACCAATTAGTTCAAATGAAGATAAGTGTGGGGGTCTGTATGGGTTTTCGGTACACAAATGAGCTCAAATGAAGATTAATGTGGGGGTCTGTACATATCGTGATACATGTGTGTATGTAAAATATATGCCACCCTGAAACACAGGTGAAGATAAGTGTGGTGGTCTCTACGGGATATCGGTAAACATGTATGCCACACCGGGACACAGGTGAAGAGAAGTGTGGGGGTCTGTACGGGATATTGGTAAACATGTATGACTCCCTGGCACACAGGTGAAGCTAAGTCTGGGGATCTATGGGATATCGGTAAAGATGTATGTCAAACTGGGACACAGATGAAGATAAGTCTGGGAATCTGAACGGGATATCAGTAAACATGTATGACATCCTGGATACAGGTGAAGATAAGTCTGTGGATCCATGGGATATCGGTAAAGTTGTAGTCACACTGGGACACAGATGAAGATAAGTGTGGGGGTCTATACGGGATATCGGTAAAGATGTATGTCACCCTGGAAAACATGTGTGAGAGTCTATACGGGATATTGGTAAAGATATATGCCACCCTGGCACACAGGTGAAGATAAGTGTGGGGGTCTATACGGGATATCGGTAAAGATGTATGTCACCCTGGGAAACAGATGAAGATATGTGTGAGAGTCTATACGGGATATCGGTAAATATGTATGCCACACTGGCACACAGGTGAAGGTAAGTCTGTGCATCCATGGGATATCGGTAAAGTTGTAGTCACACTGGGACACAGATGAAGATAAGTGTGGGGTCTATACGGGATATCGGTAAAGATGTATGTCACACTGGGACACAGGTAAAATAAGTGTGGGGGTCTGCACGGGATATCGGCAAAGATGTATGTCACACTGGGACACAGGTAAAGATAAGTGTGGGGGTCTGTACGGGATATCGGTATATGTATGCCACCCTGAGACACAAATTAGTTCAAATGAAGGTAAGTGTGGAGGTCTGTATGGGTTTTCGGTACACAAATGAGCTAAAATGAAGATTAATGTGGGGGTCTGTACATATCGTGATACATGTGTATATGTAAAATATATGCCACCCTGGGACACAGGTGAAGATAAGTGTGGTGGTCTCTACGGGATATCGGTAAACATGTATGCCACACCGGGACACAGGTGAAGAGAAGTGTGGGGGTCTGTACGGGATATTGGTAAACATGTATGACTCCCTAGCACACAGGTGAAGCTAAGTCTGGGGATCTATGGGATATCGGTAAAGATGTATGTCAAACTGGGACACAGATGAAGATAAGTCTGGGAATCTGTACGGGATATCAGTAAACATGTATGACATCCTGGATACAGGTGAAGATAAATGTGGGGGTCTGTACGGGATATAGATCAAGATGCATGCAACCCTGGGACACAGATGAAGATAAGTGTGGGGTCTGTACGGAATATCGGAAAAGATGTATGCCACCCTGGAACACAAATGAATCCCAAATGAAGTTTAGTGTGCAGTCTGTACGGGATATATGTAAAGATAAATGCCACTCAGGGACGCAGGTGAAGATAAGTGTATGGGTCTCTAAGGGATATCGGTAACGATGTTTGTCACACTAGGAAACAGATAAAGGTAAGTGTGGGGGTTGTACGGGATATCGGTAAAGATGTATGCCACAAAGGGACACAAGTAAAGATATGTGTGAGGGTCTATACGGGATATCGGTAAATATGTATGCCACCCTGGCACACAGGTGAAGATAAGTCTGTGGATCCATGGGATATCGGTAAAGTTGTAGTCACACTGGGACACAGGTGAAGATAAGTGTGGGGGTCTATACGGGATATCGGTAAAGATGTGTGTCATCCTGGGAAACAGATGAAGATATGTGTGAGAGTCTATACGGGATATTGGTAAAGATATATGCCACCCTGGCACACAGGTGAAGATAAGTCTGGGGGTCTATACGGGATATCGGTAAAGATGTATGTCACCCTGGGAAACAGATGAAGATATGTGTGAGAGTCTATACGGGATATCGGTAAATATGTATGCCACCCTGGCACACAGGTGAAGATAAGTCTGTGCATCCATGGGATATCGGTAAAGTTGTATGTCAAACTGGGACACAGATGAAGATAAGTCTGGGAATCTGTACGGGATATCAGTAAACATGTATGACATCCTGGATACAGGTGAAGATAAGTCTGTGGATCCATGGGATATCGGTAAAGTTGTAGTCACACTGGGACACAGATGAAGATAAGTGTGGGGGTCTATACGGGATATCGGTAAAGATGTATGTCACACTGGGACACAGGTAAAGATAAGTGTGGTGGTCTGCACGGGATATCGGTAAAGATGTATGTCACACTGGGACACAGGTAAAGATGAGTGTGGGGCTCTGTACGCGATATCGGTATATGTATGCCACCCTCAGACACAAATTAGTTCAAATGAAGGTAAGTGTGGGGGTCTGTATGGGTTTTCGGTACACAAATGAGCTAAAATGAAGATTAATGTGGGGGTCTGTACATATCGTGATACATGTGTATATGTAAAATATATGCCACGCTGGGACACAGGTGAAGATAAGTGTGGTGGTCTATACGGGATATCGGTAAACATGTATGCCACACCGAAACACAGGTGAAGAGAAGTGTGGGGGTTTGTACGGGATATTGGTAAACATGTATGACTCCCTGGCACACAGGTGAAGCTAAGTCTGGGGATCTAAGAGATATCGGCAAAGATGTATGTCAAACTGGGACACAGATGAAGATAAGTCTGGGAATCTGTACGGGATATCAGTAAACATGTATGACATCCTGGATACAGGTGAAGATAAATGTGGGGGTCTGTACGGGATATAGATCAAGATGCATGCAACCCTGGGACACAGATGAAGATAAGCGTGGGGTCTGTACGGAATATCGGAAAAGATGTATGCCACCCTGGAACACAAATGAGTCCCAAATGAAATTTAGTGTGCAGTCTGTACGGGATATATGTGAAGATAAATGGCACTCTGGGACACAGGTGAAGATAAGTGTATGGGTCTCTAAGGGATATCGGTAACGATGTTTGTCACACTAGGAAACAAATAAAGGTAAGTGTGGGGGTTGTACGGGATATCGGTAAAAATGTATGCCACAAAGGGACACAAGTAAAGATATGTGTGATGGTCTATACGGGATATCGGTAAATATTTATGCCACCCTGGCACACAGGTGAAGATAAGTCTGTGGATCCATGGGATATCGGTAAAGTTGTAGTCACACTGGGACACAGGTGAAGATAAGTGTGGGGGTCTAACGGGATATCGGTAAAGATGTATGTCACCCTGGAAAACAGATGAAGATATGTGTGAGAGTCTATACGGGATATTGGTAAAGATATATGCCACCCTGGCACACAGGTGAAGATAAGTGTGGGGGTCTATACGGGATATCGGTAAAGATGTATGTCACCCTGGGAAACAGATGAAGATATGTGTGAGAGTCTATATGGGATATCGGTAAATATGTATGCCACCCTGGCACACAGGTGAAGATAAGTCTGTGCATCCATGGGATATCGGTAAAGTTGTAGTCACACTGGGACACAGATGAAGATAAGTGTGGGGGTCTATACGGGATATCGGTCAAGATGTATGTCACACTGGGACACAGGTAAAATAAGTGTGGGGGTCTGCACGGGATATCGGCAAAGAGGTATGTCACACTGGGACACAGGTAAAGATAAGTGTGGGGGTCTGTACGGGATATCGGTATATGTATGCCACCCTGAGACACCAATTAGTTCAAATGAAGATAAGTGTGGGGGTCTGTATGGGTTTTCGGTACACAAATGAGCTCAAATGAAGATTAATGTGGGGGTCTGTACATATCGTGATACATGTGTATATGTAAAATATATGCCACCCTGGGACACAGGTGAAGATAAGTGTGGTGGTCTCTATGGGATATCGGTAAACATGTATGCCACACCGGGACACAGGTGAAGAGAAGTGCGGGGGTCTGTACGGGATATTGGTAAACATGTATGACTCCCTGGCACACAGGTGAAGCTAAGTCTGGGGATCTATGGGATATCGGTAAAGATGTATGTCAAACTGGGACACAGATGAAGATAAGTCTGGGAATCTGTACGGGATATCAGTAAACATGTATGACATCCTGGATACAGGTGAAGATAAGTCTGTGGATCCATGGGATATCGGTAAAGTTGTAGTCACACTGGGACACAGATGAAGATACGTGTGGGGGTCTATACGGGATATCGGTAAAGATGTATGTCACACAGGTAAAGATAAGTGTGGGGTTCTGTACGGGATATCGGTATATGTATGGGATATCCACCCTGAGGAAATAAAGATGTATGTCACACTGGGACACAGGTGTGTGGGGGTCTGCACGGGATATCGGCAAAGATGTATGTCACACTGGGACACAGGTAAAGATAAGTGTGGGGGTCTGTACGGGATATCGGTATATGTATGCCACCCTCAGACATAAATTAGTTCAAATGAAGGTAAGTGTGGGGGGTCTGTATGGGTTTTCGGTACACAAATGAGCTCAAATGAAGATTAATGTGGGAGTCTGTACATATCGTGATACATGTGTATATGTAAAATATATGCCACCCTGAAACATAGGTGAAGATAAGTGTGGTGGTCTCTACGGGATATCGGTAAACATGTATGCCACACCGGGACACAGGTGAAGAGAAGTGTGGGGGTCTGTACGGGATATTGGTAAACATGTATGACTCCCTGGCACACAGGTGAAGCTAAGTCTGGGGATGTATGGGATATCGGTAAAGATGTATGTCAAACTGGGACACAGATGAAGATAAGTCTGGGAATCTGTACGGGATATCAGTAAACACGTATGACATCCTGGATACAGGTGAAGATAAATGTGGGGGTCTGTACGGGATATAGATCAAGATGCATGCAACCCTGGGACACAGATGAAGATAAGTGTGGGGTCTGTACGGAATATCGGAAAAGATGTATGCCACCCTGGGACACAAATGAGTACCAAATGAAGTTTAGTGTGCAGTCTGTACGGGATATATGTAAAGATAAATGCCACTCAGGGACACAGGTGAAGATAAATGTATGGGTCTCTAAGGGATATCGGTAACGATGTTTGTCACACTAGGAAACAGATAAAGGTAAGTGTGGGGGTTGTACGGGATATCGGTAAAGATGTATGCCAGAAAGGGACACAAGTAAAGATATGTGTGAGGGTCTATACGGGATATCGGTAAATATGTATGCCACCCTGGCACACAGGTGAAGATAAGTCTGTGGATCCATGGGATATCGGTAAAGTTGTAGTCACACTGGGACACAGGTGAAGATAAGTGTGGGGGTCTATACGGGATATCGGTAAAGATGTGTGTCATCCTGGGAAACAGATGAAGATATGTGTGAGAGTCTATACGGGATATCGGTAAATATGTATGCCACCCTGGCACACAGGTAAAGATAAGTGTGGGGGTCTATTTATCGTTAAAGATGTATGTCACCCTGGGAAACAGATGAAGATATGTATGAGAGTCTATACGGGATATTGGTAAAGATATATGCCACCCTGGCACACAGGTGAAGATAAGTGTGGGGGTCTATACGGTATATCGGTAAAGATGTATGTCACCCTGGGAAACAGATGAAGATATGTGTGAGAGTCTATACGGGATATCGGTTAATATGTATGCCACCCTGGCACACAGGTAAAGATAAGTCTGTGGATCCATGGGATATCGGTAAAGTTGTAGTCACAATGGGACACAGGTGAAGATAAGTGTGGGGGTTTATACGGGATATCGGTAAAGATGTATGTCACAATGGGACACAGGTAAAGATAAGTGCGGGGGTCTGCACGGGTTGTCGGTAAAGATGTATGTCACACTGGGACACAGGTAAAGATAAGCGTGGGGGTCTGCACGGGATATCGGTAAAGATGTATGTCACACTGGGACACAGGTAAAGATAAGTGTGGGGGTCTGCACGGGATATCGGTAAAGATGTATGTCACACTGGGACACAGGTAAAGATAAGTGTGGGGGTCTGCACGGGATATCGGCAAACATGTATGACACCCTGGATACAGGAGAAGATAAGTATGGGAGACTGTCCGGGATGTGGTGACGATAAATTTATCGGCGAAGGGAGGGGGATGGGGGTTGGGGGCTGTCAGGGATACAGATCACGATAGGTTTGGAGCACTGTCCTTTTTTGGTGGTGGCGATAAGCCTGGGATTCTGTCCGGGATTTTGGTAACATAATTGTGGCGGACTGTCCGGGATGCTGATGACAATAGCAATGGGAGTCGGTCCGGGGTGTTGGTACGTGACGATAAGTATGGGGTCTATCCGGGACACTTGTAAAGTTAAATGTCGGGGACTACGTCCGGAACACTGTAAAATACAAATATAATAGTCGCCTCAGAATACTGGTATATTTTAGTGTCGGGTTCTTTCCGGAATACTGGTGACGATAAGTGTGGAATAGACTTATCTGTTAGGTATGGTGTGAGAGATAATGTTACGAGTATGATGATGAAGAAGTGTGAGGTATGTGGTCATGAAGATTGGGGGTGTTGTAGGCTTGTATGGTACAGATCAGTTCTGCCGGATAATGATGCAAAAAGTAAGAGCAGGGTGATGTAAGTAGGATTGTGAAGATAGGGATGGGGGTCTGTAGGATAAAATTGTGTAGATCAAGTTTTGGTTCTGTAGGAAACGGCATCAGAGGTAGGTATGGTGTTCTGTACGGTATCATGGTGCAGATTCGCGTTGGGGTTTGTAGGGTATGGTGGTAGGGAGAGTTTGGCGATTTTGTAGCGTATGGCGATTCGGTGAGGGTTGGGTTATGTGTGGAATGATATTGAATATTAGTGTGGGGTTCGGTAGGGTATGAGGGTATCTATCCGCGTGGGATTCTGTGAGATATGAAGTTGAACTTCAGTGTGGGGTTGGGTAAGGTATGAGGGCAAATATCAGTGTTGGATTCTGTGAGATATGAAGTTGAACTTCAGTGTGGGGTAAGGTATGAGGGCAAATATCAGTGTGGGATTCTGTGAGATATGAAGTTGAACATCAGTGTGGTGTTGGGTAAGATATGAGGGCAAATATCAGTGTGGGATTCTGTAAGATATGAAGTTGAACTTCAGTGTGGGGTTGGGTAAGGTATGAAGGCAAATATCAGTGTTGGATTCTATGAGATATGAAGTTGAACTTCAGTGTGGGTAAGGTATGAGGGCAAATACCAGTGTTGGATTCTGTGAGATATGAAGTTGAACTTCAGTGTGGGGTTGGGTAAGGTATGAAGGGCAAATATCAGTGTTGGATTCTGTGAGATATGAAGTTGAACTTCAGTGTGGGGTAAGGTATGAGGGCAAATATCAGTGTGGGATTCTGTGAGATATGAAGTTGAACATCAGGGTGGTGTTGTATAAGATATGAAGGGCAACTATCCGTGTGGGATTCTGTGAGATATGAGGTTGAACATCGGTGTGGTGTTAGGTAAGATATGAGGGCAAAGTGTGGGATTCTGTGAGATATGAAGTTGAACTTCAGTGTGGGGTTGGGCAAGGTATGAGGGCAAATATCAGTGTGGGATCTGTGAGTATGAAGTTGAATTTCAGTGTGGGGTTGGGTAAGGTATGAGGGCAGATATCAGTGTGGGATTCTATGAGATATGAAGTTGAACTTCAGTGTGAGGTTGGGTAAGGTATAAGGGCAAATATCAGTGTGGGATTCTGTGAGTATGAAGTTGAATTTCAATGTGGGGTTGGGTAAGGTATGAGGGCAAATATCAGTGTGGGATTCTGTGACATATGAAGTTGAACTTCAGTATGGGGTTGGGTAAGTTATAAGGGCAAATATCAGTGTGGGATTCTGTGAGTATGAAGTTGAATTTCAGTGTGGGGTTGGGTAAGGTATGAGGGCAAATATCAGTGTGGGATTCTGTGACATATGAAGTTGAACTTCAGTATGGGGTTGGGTAAGTTATAAGGGCAAATATCAGTGTGGGATTCTGTGAGTATGAAGTTGAATTTCAGTGTGGGGTTGGGTAAGGTATTAGGGCAAATATCAGTGTGAGATTCTGTGAGTATGAAGTTGAATTTCAGTGTGGGGTTGGGTAAGGTATGAGGGCAAATATCAGTGTGGGATTCTGTGAGATATGAAGTTGAACTCAGTGTGGGGTTGGGTAAGGTATGAAGACAAATATCAGTGTGGGATTCTGTGACTGAAGTTGAGCTTCAGTGTCGGGTTGGGTAAGGTATGAGGGCAAATATCAGTATGGGATTCTGTGAGATATGAAGCTGAACATCAGTGTGGTGTTGGGTAGGATATTATCTAAATATATGTGTTACAGTGTGGTTTTCAGTAGGACATGATGGGGAAGATCAATATGGGGAGTGTAAGGTATTATGTAAATATAAGTTTGGATTTTTGTAGGATATGATGGTAAAATTCAGTGTGGGGTATTATGTAAACAATACCTATATTATGTAAATAATAATGTATTATGTAAATATAGGGCCTATATGTGGATATTTGTAGGATGTGATGGTAGAGATCAGAGTGGGCTTTGCAGGGTATTTTGTGAATAAAAGTGTGAATATTTGTAGGATATGATGGTAAAGATGTGTGTGAGGTTTGCAGGGTATTTTGTAAATATGAGCGTGAGTTTGTGTAGGGTTCGATGGGGAAGAGGAGTGTGACATTTGTAGGGTATTATGTAAATATGAGTGTTAGTTTCTGTAGGGTACGATGATGAAGATGAGTGTGAAGTTTGTAGGGCATTATGTAAATATGAGTGTGAGTTTTTGTATGGTACGATGGTGAAGATGTGTGTGGCGTTTGTAGGATATTATGTAAATATGAGTGTGGGTTTCTATAGGTTACGATGAGGAACATGAGTGTGAGGTTTGTAGGGTATTATGTAAATATGAGTGTGAGTTTCTGTAGGGTACCATGGCGAAGATGAGTGTGAAGTTTGTAGGGCATTATGCAAATATGAGTGTGAGTGTGTGTAGGATACGATGGTGAAGATTTGGAGAATATTATGGAAATATGAATGTGAGTTTGTGTAGGGTACGATGGGGAAGATGAGTGTGAGGTTTGTAAGGTATTATGTAAATATGAGTGTAGGTTTCTGTAGGATACGATGGTGAAGATGTGTGTGAGGTTTGGAGGATATTATGTAAATACGAGTGTGAGTTTCTGTAGGATACGATGGTGTAGATGTGTGTGAAGTTTGTAGGGTATTATGTAAATATGAGTGTGAGTTTCTGTAGGATACGATGGTGAAGATGTGTGTGAAGTTTGTAGGGTATTATGTAAATATAAATATGAGTTGTGTAGGGTACGATAGGGAAGATGAGTGTGAGGTTTGTTAGATATTATATAAATATGAGTGTGAGCTTCAGTATGATACGATGGGGAAGATGAGTGTGAAGTTTGTAGGGTACTATGTAAATATGAGTGTGGGTTTCTGTAGGATACGATGGTGAAGATGTGTGTGAGGTTTGGAGGATATTATGTAAGTACGAGCGTGAGTTTCTAAAGGGTACGATGGAGAACATGAGTGTGAGGTTTGTAGGGTACTGTGCAAATATGAGTGTGAGTTTCTGTAGGATACGATGGTGAAGATGTGTGTGAAGTTTGTAGGGTATTATGTAAATATGAGGGTGGGTTTCTGTAGGATACGATAGGGAAGATGAGTGTGAGGTTTGTTAGGTATTATATAAATATAAGTGTGAGTTTCAGTAGGATACGATATAAGATGAGTGTAAAGTTTGTAGGGTATTATGTAAATATGATTGCGAGTTGTGTAGGGTACGATAGAGAAGATGTGTGTGAGGTTTGTAGGGTATTATGTAAATATGAGTGTGAGTTTCTGTAGGGTACGATGGGAAAGATGAGTGAGATTTGAAGGGTATTACATGTATGTAAATATGATTGTGGATGTATGTACGGTACGATGGGGACGATTAGTACGAGGTCTGTGGGTAAGTGAAAGTTACATGATAAACACTCTAAAAAATATACCAAATATTGGCAGGATATTGTGCTCAAGGGGGAAAGCCGCCGAGAGAGGAATATCGTTGAGAGTGGAATATCGCCAATATTTGGCATATCGCTAGGAGTGTAACAGTTTACCCAATGGTCATTGGAGCTTGAGTGTGACGCTCCGCCTCTTTCGACCTGATCCATAGATAGAAGTCAGCTGTGGTATATATCAAATACATCATATGCTGTATTTGAAATACGTTTTCAAGTAAACATAACGATCAAAGGTAATTCGCGGAGTACTTTGTTAATTTGCGAATATGAGTGTGGGTTTCTGTAGGATATGATGGGAAAGATAAATATTCGTTACTTATGGTATTATATGAAAATATATATGAAGGATTTTCTAGTGTATGATGGAAAATATAAATTTGTTTTTAGAGTTAGCGTGGATTTCTCTAGCGTGAGACTGGAAAGATCAGTGTGGGAGAAAATAGAGTATTATGCAAATGTCAGTATGTGTATTTGCAGATTAGGCCTATGATCGGGTATATCAGTGTGGAGTTTTGTAGCAATTTGCACAACACCCAAACTGTTGGGAAGATATATCTGACTGCTTAACCCACATCACACTCGCGATAAACGCTCGATAAAGACACACTATATATTACCTAAGTATCGCATCACTGCGCAGAAATAAATCAACTAAAACCCAGAGTAGAAAAATCTTGTCATACCGGTTGGCTTGTTACTCCACGAGCCGAGCGTACGATTGGTCATGTGATATCATATTAAAAATATTTTATGTTAAACCACATCACGGATGTGGACAAACTTTATGTACTTAACCCAAAATGTTAAGTAGGTCTTTCTTTATGATTCATTTAATGGATACACAACCTTTAATATATGTATTGTATGGTGGCCGATAAGGGACATCGCTAGGTATGTGGTTTGGTAACACGAAGGCAGGATGCGAAGCGCGAAGGCAGGATGCGAAGCGCGAAGTCCAAACACGAAGGCAGGATGCGAAGTGCGAAGGCAGGATGCGAAGCGCGAAGGCAGGATGCGAAGCGCGAAGTCCAAACACGACTTCGCGCTTCGCATCCTGCCTTCGCTTCGCGCTTCGCATCCTGCCTTCGTGTTTGAACTTCGCGCTTCGCATCCTGCCTTCGCGCTTCGCATCCTGCCTTCGTGTCCTGCCTTCGTGTTTGAACTTCGCGCTTCGCATCCTGCCTTCGCGCTTCGCATCCTGCCTTCGTGTTTGAACTTCGCGCTTCGCATCCTGCCTTCGCGTTTCGCATCCTGCCTTCGTGTTTGGACTTCGCGCTTCGCATCCTGCCTTCGCGCTTCGCATCCTGCCTTCGTGCTTCGCATCCTGCCTTCGTGTTTGGACTTCGCGCTTCGCATCCTGCCTTCGTGTTACCAAACCACATACCTGAAACAATGCAGCGATGTCCCTTATCGGCCACCATAGTATTGTCTTTGTCGCTTCGTTTTGTATTGCGCATATTACATGGTACACAAACTAGAATAAAACCTGTTGAATAACTGGGAATTTTAATTTCACTAGCTCGTGGATCTCCCCAGTATGGTATTCTATTTGGGTCAAGCTCGCGGTGCGTGGCGACTTCTAGAAACTCGCCACTCACCAGGCGCCGTGGACACTCCGGAGGGCGGCGACTGGTGACTTTCTATATATCTTTTAACATGCGCACTCGAGAAAAAATCTTGAGAATTCCAGAAATCAAAAGCTGCCAGTCGCCGCGCGCCGTGGTTCGTCCGGCGAGTGGCGCGCGGCGAGTTTTTTTCATGTTAAGGGATAGGGCCAAACTCACCGAGTTTTACAGCGCGTGGCGAGTTTTTGCAGGTTAAGAGATAGAAAGTCGGCAGTCGCTGCGCGCTGGAGAGGTCCACGGCGTGAGGAGTGGCGAGTTTCTCTACAGTGAAATGTCGCCAGTCGCCGCGCGCCGTGGTTCGTCCGGCGAGTGGAGCGCCGTGAGTTTTTTCAGGTTAAGAGATAGGGCCAAACTCGCCGCGTTTTACGTCGCGTGGCGACTGGCGAGTTTTTGCAGGTTAAGAGATAGGAAAAAGTCGCCAGTCGTCGCGCACCGGAGAGGTCCACGGCGCGTGGCGAGTGGCGAATTTCTCTACAGTCAAAAGTCGCCAGTCGCCGCGCGCCATGGTTCGTCCGGTGAGTGGCGCGCGGCGAGTCTTTTCAGGTTAAGAGATAAGAGAAAGTCCCCAGTCGCCGCGCGCCGGAGTGTGACGAGTTTCTAAAAGTCGCCACGCGACGCAAACTTGGCCCAAATAGAACACCATACCCCAGTCCAGAACAACGAGAACGAGATCAGTATGAAGTCATGCTGACAGAATGAAGCCGTACGACAGTTTCAGACTAGATACATTTGCACAAGTCCTGGTAAATCCCGAAGCCTTACAGATATGGGAAGCCGTTTCAGCATTCAATCGGTTATTTGACACATGTCGAAATCTTTTGCACATATGTAAAAAAAGATTTCAACACATGTGTAAAAGAATTACACGTATGTATGAAAGTGCGCATTTATTTCACATATGTTGAAACGCTTTAAACATATGTCAAGAAGTTTTATACATATATACAATTATTTTATACAAACGCGAAAAAGTTAATTTATTTAACATAGGTGCAAAACTTTTCCACATATCATATACAAAATTTCAACATATGTCTAATCCTTGTGTACATATGTCTAAAGATTATTTTTAGACATATGTGAAATTCTTGTGTACATATGTGCAAAACGTTTCAACATTAAATACTGAAACGGCTTGCCATACACAAAGGACGATTATTGAGAAAATGGACGGCATGATGTGTGAGCCCGATTGCAGTTATTCCATCATATGCATCAGAGAAAGCAATCACATATGAATCTAAAATCTAATTACACGTGTCTCAATTAATGTACCGCATAATTTAATTTGCTATAGGCTATCATATCCATATAGTTGTGATTTTTGCATATTATAGTATTTTTTTTATTTTCACTATATCTGAGTAACAGCTATAGTGTATATGAGACCCTGAGGCATATCTAGATTGTTCGATACCATGATTCATAAGAATACGGTCGTAAATAGCCTGAAGCGGCCACGTAAGTATGGACAGCATGCACGAAACAGCTGATTGACAGCCCAAAAGGTGAATAATTATCAGGACCGTGTCATTATACAGTACACTTGTACTTTTAGTGAGAATATACACCTTGAAAACTTAATAGCTATATCAGCTCACTCTCAACCATTAATGCTGGCATACATGTACACCGTGAACAATCAAGTTTCACTACTTTAGGACATGTATACACGTGTAGTCTCGGGCTGACGTAGTTGTATGAACACGCTAATCCATCTTATATATCCGATTATTCCAATATAGTACTATATCGATTATTCCAATATAGTACTATATCGATTCCCGGGGTTATCGATTTGATATTCCCGGAATATCGAATGCAATCTATTGATTATCTACCGGTAATATGGAACAAGGCTTTCGAATTTTGGTTTATCACGAAAGTTGCAAAATCTATGCTTTCTCTCGATAAGCATAACAATTAGAACCCATGTATTTTAACGGTCAGAACATGATTTTTAACGACCGTTAACTCGGGGCCGATAAAGTAAGTTTCACGTTTCTAACACCATCATCACTAGTCATGGTTCGTCTGACAAATCCGAAAAAGTGTACGGAGCTGCGTTATGGTGGATGTCCTTACACCGAATATCACAAATTGTTACCTGTAAAAGGGAGATAATCCACTTTTCAAATAGAAGAAACTGATCACGCAATTCAGTTGATTCTTTGATAACCTTGGGTTATATATCAATGAAATCCACGGTTTGCATTCGATAACCCATACAGGGATATCAATTCGATTGGATTTGCAACTTGATAACTCTGCAGGGTTTCCGACTTGATAACACTGAAGGGTTTCCGACTTGATAACTCTGTCGGGTTTCCTAGTTGATAACGCTGCAAGGTTTCCGACTTGATAACTCTGTCGGGTTTCCTAGTTGATAACGCTGCAAGGTTTCCGACTTGATAACTCTGTCGGGTTTCCTAGTTGATAACGCTGCAAGGTTTCCGACTTGAAAACTCTGCAAGGTTTCCTAGTTGATAACTCTGTAGGGGTTCCAACTTCGTATCTCTACAGGGTGTCCGCTTTGAATGTTCGAAATGCCTCTTATGTATGTTATTCGAGCTCAGTGACAAGATTTACTGTTACCTTATTCATATACACCTGTGTTTAGCTATTCATAAAAATGTCTTGAACAATAAATATTTCACAAAACTAAACTTTTATCTGGACTGACAAGACTGGTTGAAATGAAGATAACGTGACCGAGTAGTTAGGCATATTTATTTACCTGTTATGTAAACGTTATATTTAAATCGTCATGTTGATATATCTAATTTGTCAAATTTATATTTATGAAAGAAAACTTCGACCTATGAGTCTTTGTTCTTTTACAAGCTTTCGAAGTAAGCCGGTAAACAAATGTGTAATGTCAGGGCACCCCGACCAGAGCACATACATGATAAGTACACTACTGGATGCGAAGTGGCGAAGTCAGGTGCGGTGATTTCGCGCTTCGCATCCTGCCTTCGCAACTTCACATCTGGATTTCGCGCTTCGCATCCTGACTTCGCACTTCGCATCCTGCCTTCGCATCCTGACTTCGCGCTTCGCATCCTGCCTTCGCAACTTCACATCTGGATTTCGCGCTTCGCATCCTGACTTCGCACTTCGCATCCTGCCTTCGCATCCTGACTTCGCGCTTCGCATCCTTCCTTCGTCCTTCGCACCCTGCCTTCGCATCCTGACTTCGCGCTTCACATCCTGGCTTCGCCACTTCGCATCCTGCCTTCGCGACTTCGCATCCTGACTTCGCGTTTCGCATCCTGCCTTTGCATCCTGACTTCGCGCTTCGCTTCCAGTCTTTGCATTATTTTGATTTCGCATCCTGACTTCGCGCTTCGCATCCTGGCTCCGCCACTTCCCATCCTGCCTTCGCAACTTCGCATCCTGACTTCGCGCTTCGCATCCTGACTTCGCGCTCCGCATCCTGGCTTCGCCACTTTGCATCCTGCATTCGCGACTTCGCATCCTGACTTCGCGCTTCGCATCCTGACTTCGCATCCTGCCTTTGCATCCTGCCTTCTTGTGTCGGTCCAGATTCATTAACACAATACAGCGATGGCCCTTCTCGGCCATCATAACTTATACGCTTGACATGGTTTGGTTTACTTGGGCACTCCAGCGTGATACGATGGGCACTAGCGCGTGACGTTATAATACTTGTTTTCAGTATTGCAGATAAACAAAGAAAATGTATGATTTCGATTAGAAATGGATAAGTGAAATCTAGCACGAAGATGTATTTTTCACCCAGGTTAAATATACCGTCCAAATATCAATTTACAACTACACATACACATCTGAGCTTATCCAAACTTTCACTCATTTATTTTGTTCACTATATATGGCACTACATTTTGGCAATATATATTTGTCTGGGCAAGTCAATTAGTTTGCCGTCTTATATACAATCACATCGGCATTACACCATATATATGAGAGGTACATCATTGTAAATCCATATTTGGTATTGGGAGTTAACACGATAGCATAGTATATTTAATTAACCACGCCCTGTAGCATACACATGAACTTGTACTAATATGGTCATTTCGACATTTTCTCATATTATTAACTAACACTTCAGTACGTTTTTTGTCTTTTCTAAGTGAATAATATATATTTTTTTTACAAATGATCAAGTCGGTCAGAAAGCCGGCGCCAGGTCCCCGGCACAATCACCCTCATCGGATGTTTGTGGTCACCTGTCAAGAAGTAGTAACATTAATGTACCAGCGAGTACGCATGTCTGTTATAAAACCATAATATATTTTCTGTGATGCTAAATCAGAGACTATACAATTTATTGTATGGTCTCTGTCAAGCAGAAACAACAAGCACATTTGTTAGGGCTATCTTTCTTGGTACCATATGATATATCACAGGTAGATAAATGTCAATTCTCCGGCAAATAACAGGTGTTACACTTATGAGAGCATATATTTTGAACTGGTGAATCACCCACAATAAATTCAAGATCACGTCTTCAGAAGACTAAAATAAGATATATCCGACTCGGAAGTACGTTAGTGGGAGAATTTCCGGATGGTGAAAAAAAAACCGTATATAAGGTCACCGAGTGCAAAGTGTGGGTGATTGTTGAGATTGGTGAACTGATTATTTTTTTCTTCAAGAACCTATTGATACAAATCGTTTAGATGAACTGAGTTCATTGAACTTTACAAGTAGGATAACTGAGGGCTAAAGAAGCAAGTCCATATAACATGACTGTATATATTAGAGCGAAGTTTCAAAGTATAGACACAAAACGGTACCACTATAGGCTATAATTACGGACGACCCTCCTTTGGAATTGCTAGAAACAGAAACGAACAAAAAAGCGCATGAGTTCTTCATGCATAAATACGTGACATATCGCTCAGCATATGACTAGTGTCCATCGTGGTGCGATGGAGTGCCCAGGTACATCCATCCATCCGTCCATCCAGGGGGCCCTCGGTGGCCGAGTGGTCTAAGGCGCTTCGCTGTTGATCACTAGCCTCACACCGCTGAATCGCCACAGGTTCGAGCGCCACTGGCGCCTGTGTGAAAGTTTGCCAGTTACCTGCCGACGAGCGGTGATTCTCTCCGGGTACCGTACTCCAACTTCCTCCACCTTTCAAACTGACTGTCACCATATATGTATGAAATAACCTTGAGTGTGACATTAAGTCAAATACACCCTCCCACCCCACCTCCATCCATCCGCCCATGCCATTCTTAGCTCTTGCTCCGGGCCTTACCAGTATATAGATATTCACTCTTCCCTCTTCTCCAGGGTATACAGATACATGGGATTTGGCACCAAGTTTTGATTGGTCAGATCTTGTTTTTTGCCTTTAATTAGAAGTAGACTGTAGGTCTGTCTGAGGTATTGACAAACAGTGGTAGTGAGCTGTTTTAGCTCTCCAGCGATTGGTCGTTCGACCGGCACCATTTTGAATTAAGACGAGCTCAATATTTATAGTTCTGAGACATCCCCATATTCACACACAATCCAACTTCTACGCTCACACTTCGAAGTTCCATTTCCACACGGAATTTCCCACAACCACGTGGCTGTCTCAGTTGGCCTGTGACGCAGCCTTTTCGCTCTCAAAATCTGCTGGCTAACGTGGTTGATGTTGTTGTTGTTGTTCCATCACCCAGTCATGGCAGGTCCAACACTTTACAATAGGCAGGTTTTGAATTTGATTGGCGCTCACTTTATAAAAAGTATGTGCGCCACTATCTGTGCATTGAGTTTGCTTATATGATGAATAAATATATATTAAGTACTATACGATGATTTTTGTAAATAAATATATATGTATATAAGCAATATATTACTATGATTTTAATCCACAGGAAGGCGATGAAGAAAAGAGAATGCGATTATAATACTAAGTGCAAGTACACCAGTTATAGAATAATCTAACGACCCTTTGATAAATCAGGATTAAAAAGGCCATAAAATACTATATGAACCCAAGAAAGGGATATAAACATTATACACAAATTATTTAGACCGTGTCAGAAATGACACAAGCCAATAATTATGTCCACTTATTTAAAGGACTATCGATGATCATACTGTATTATGATTAAGTTAAAAATATGTGTATAATAATTTCATGCTCAACAAATCAGACCAAAGACCAGTACATGTGATATAAACACATAACATTAAAATATAAATTAATATGCACACCAGTCACCAAACCAACCCCCGGGGCCAGGCAATGCTGACACCCCAGGTGCAAGCTAAGAGACCAGTAATATCAAACGGTCACTCTAAACTCAACCCTAAGGCCAGGCAATACTGACACCCCAGGGCCAAGCTAGCAGACATTAATACATGACAGTCTACATACTAGACTCACCACCGGGACCTCCACTGGTATCCCGAAGACAAGCAAGCAAGTAGACATTTGTATGGTGCATCACTATATAATGACATATCTAAAATATCAATGGTCTAATTTAGTTGAACATGAAGCGACGCAACACTTTACAATATATACTTAGAATATGCTTATATACGTGTAATCTTCTAAACTCCTACACGTGTAACACCCTTTGACAGCATTGGACCGAAAAAGGCGGCAAGCATTCAAGTTTAATAGCCCCCTCCCCCTGTCAGACTGTATACCGATAGCAGTGTGATAATGAGCAGCTAAACAGGCGTACCGATTCAGCAAATTCGAATCATGGCGCTCAGCATTACAAGAACTCTGACTGGTTATCTATTTTTGAAGCAAGGATAGCCCAGGGATATCATATTGTACATATTGGGGATGACGTGATCAGGCTATTTTGCGCTCGCACTCTCAAAGAGGAAAAACTTACACTCGATAAAGCGCTTGTTACGGGATCAGTATGGGCCAAAGCAAGAGAATATCGATTGTAATCGACAGAGGAAACGTGTATGGTGAACAAGAAAGATAGAAATTGCAAGATAAAAGGAGCACACGTTACACTGTCGTTTTATTTGACGTCACTGAGTGCAAAATGTGGGTGACTGGTGAGGTGATTATTTTTTCTTCAAGAACTACTCTAGTAACAGACGATGGTGATTGGTCGACAGTCAGGTGCACAAAAGCTCCGCGACAAATTTGTAACCACAATGCAATCAGAGTGTATATCTTAGAGTAGATGATATACACAAATTGATTCCATGATAACGTTTGATAGTTACCCTTCTTAAACGTGACAAAGCGATGCTGTGATGTACCAATACATCACTAATTGGAATGCATCGTCGCATTCGCACCATCGCTCGAAATTTCGGGTTTACCGGCTTCCATGAATTATAACTGTATATGCCACATTTATGATTTTTTTTCAACGCAACTCTTGCACAAAAAGAAGAAATAAATCAATTAGAATTTTAATAATTTCTGCTCTATAGGATTAAAAAATAAGTTTTCTCATGAATACATTGGCCACCTTACAACCTGTCACCCTGTTCCTCCTCTTCCAATAATCTGCGACTTTCAACGGTGCTATGGGGTATATAGATTTAAATCATAGATAAACACATCAAGATACGGTTTTGCCGGGTCGGTTAACATAAATCCTTTCCATGGATTTACCTATGCCTTAAGCCAACGATACCCTGTCCATGATATCAAGGTATATACACTTTACTGTTATCGGGCAGCAAACGGCCTAATCCAACATCTCAAGACGGGGCTGCTTTGATCGTGGATTACAGATTAACCGAGTTGCTCTTGGGAGTTAACTCTTCACACTTTGGGAAGCTCGAAGTTAAGAAAATAACGCCAAACTTGTTAAGGTCGCGTATATTCAGGTATGATGAAGATTAACCTCTATCGGGGGGATTTAATTTGAAAGTCACCCAGACCGCATTCAACTTCGAACGGGTGAATGGAATACTAGGATATATCATATATCAACGTAAGCCTCTTGATTTATGAGTGAACCTGTGAAACGTTGACAGAAGAAGAATTTGCACGGAGAAATCCATAAAATCAAAAAATACAAGCGCCTAGTCCGTTATTCAATATTCAGCCATCGTCCATTAAAGAATTTCCGCGTCCATAATCCAAAGACATTAGTATAACAGCATTAGCACCAAATTTAAAAATAATCATAGTATCAAAAAAACATGGGCTAGTTTCCTGCAAGAAAGAAGCGGTTAGCCGTTTCAATGATGCTGGCAAGATTATGATGTTCCAAATAGCAATATCGCTGATCAGTATTCTTAATCCATATGGTTTTCGTTGTAAAAGTCGTTATCTAGAGAATGATCTGTCACGCTTTGATTGCACCCGTTCATATGAAAACCCAATCTAATTAAAATTAAATCCTATCTGCTCCCCCATTCGACATATGCGATTGGGGAGCATTGATAGGATATTAATTTATTAAGATTGGTGAACACATGATCTTGAAGCATGTGTTCATACGGGTTAAGCAGAATTGAATACAAGTTACGAAACGCAACGCCAAAGATCTTGTATGCTACGTTCGTGTTTTCCTATCAGCATTGCGATAATAAATATACTATATTATCTTCTGGCAGGTGGAACGATTGTTTTGTAAGACGGTGTATATAATCAATAAGATTTATTTGTTTTCAATGCAAACATTCAACAATGCACCAGGACCATGTACCACCGCTCACGCTGGTAACTTTATAGTTTACGGTTCATTCTCTGTGAGGATTTAGGATTTATTACCTGGATTTATAGTCCTGAGATATCTCCATCTTCATACACAAGCCAACTTCTACATTCTCTGTGAGAATTTAAGATTCAATACCTGGACTTGTGCAGAAGGAGAAGCGTAGGAAAATTTTAGTTCTTGTCTTCAAAGGACCGGATGACAAATAACATATTTAATGGGAGTATTATTCTAGCGTTTATATCAAGCTGAATGAGGGATGTAGCAGATGTCCCAGCCGAAGAGCAGGTGAACACTTCTGACTGATCATCATTTAAAATTCGGTGGTGCCATGTAAATGATAAAATCAGAAGAATTCCGGAGAGCCCCCGAAAGATTCGTGGACCTGGAGAATTCTGAAGAGAGTCGTGAAGCTCCGGAGATCTCGGGAGAAATTCGGAAAGCTCAGCTCCGAAGACATTCGGGGGCTCGGGAGAACTCCGTAGAGCTCGACAGAGATTTGTGAAACCTAAGAGAGCTCGTAGAGATGCGGGGTGCTCTCGGGAGCTCCGGAAAACTACAGATCCACATCCACATTCACATATCTACATATTATATTATTTGTAATATTATCCTTCTAATAGAGTTAACTATTTACTTTCACATCGATACAATGTTTACTTCTACATATATTCATAGTAAGGCAGTGAATGTCTCGAGTTCGGAGCTCGGTAAAGTCCGGAACTCGATAAGGTCTGGAGCTCGAAGCTCGATAATGGCCGGAGCTCGGTAAAATTATACTATGTTTGGGACATAGACTTTCAAGTAGAGTTACCTCCTTCGGAAATTTAGAAAATATCAATGTTAGCAGGTTACCTTCCTTTAAGAGTGAAACCTCAGTTATATACAGAGTTCAGAACTTGGAGCGTGTAATTAATTTTAAAAAATGCATAGATTTGAATATGTGTTTTTTTTTATTTATTATGAATTCATAGACAATGATACCAATATAATCGTGAGAGAAATATAAAATTGAGTTGAAAAAATCATTATTAGATATATCAAATATTATTTCTGGATGTAAATTTATTATTGTTCTGAGACATGGACCGTCTATGAACGTGCCTTCCTCTCCTCCCATACCTTCTTAAATGGAACAGCCCTTAGCTTGCAGTTTCACAGAAGGGACCTTGTTATTTTCCTTATTATATATATATATATATATATAGATTGAAGGAATCCCGACTTTAGACTTATCTTCCTTTGATAGGCTAGCATCACACCAGTGAACCGGCACGGGTTCGAGCCCAGCTGGTGTATGTGTGGAAGTTACTTGTCGATTGTCGGTGGTTCTCTCCGATACTCCGGCTTCCTCCACCAAACAAACTGGCTGTCACCATATGAGTGAAATAAACAAATAACCATGAGTGTGACATCAAACCAAATCCCTCACCTCACCTTTACTAGAGTTACTTCCACTTCTGATTCTATCATACTGTGTATATTCAAAATTTTAGGATATAATAGGTATGTAGGAATTGAATCGAGGAATTCCATAGTGATGTCATCCACCTGAAGTATCAATATAACGGAGAATTGTGGACTGTCAAACTGTATTCAGCTCTTACATATAGATTTGTTTTGTATATATAAACGAAGACTACACAAAATTATATAAATGGATGTATCATGTTACAATTTCGCAACTGTACACATACATTTAGCGTTGTACCATTGTCATATTCTATATGAGAATAAAATGTAGGTCCAGGCTTTACGGTCTAACCTGTACTTAAAACGTTTACAAGTTATAACCAATCAACCACCCCTTCCTCCATCACTCCCTGCCTCCATCCATGTATACACGCCACCCTTCCTCTCTTCATTCCTTCCCTCACATTATGCGTGTAACAAACTCTTTTAACCTTTGTAGAAACCGAATGTCTTGTTTGCAGTTCAAATATTGGTATATATTTATGAATAGTGTAGATTTTATAGGAAAGATCTGTTGACGGAAGAGTTATGTTAGCTTTCGCTACAAGATATATACAACGGTGAAAGTGTCGCACCTCTAGCTAATATCGTTCTCGAGATATAGACCTACTTCTGATTTGATTACGTCATTATGACGTCACTGATAGATATCAATTATTGCTTTTGGTATCCATTAGTCAAGGTCACATACCTAAAACCCAAACCATTCGGGAGATATACGCTATTTATGATTTTGATTGCGTTACTTCTGGTTTCGTGACCATTGTTTTAGAAACCACGACATTCAATGCGTAACATCTACGGTAACTTACTGACCAAGTTCGGGCCTCAGCTCCTCGAACAGCTTGTCGCAAGAGGCGACTAACTGGGCACCCGTTGGGTTCACGGGTGTGAAAAAGAATATAGGACTCAACGTCGTGATATGACTGAAATGTAGTTGAAAGCGACGTTAAATCATATTCACTCACTCGTGAAACTAGGTGAAATGAGTCGAGGTCAAATGAATTCAGGAGGGACTTTTTGGCTCTCATGCTAAGAGATAACACTAGAGGAAACTGGTCCGGATAGACACTCTATACTACTTATACTCTTCGGTGCATACAGATAAAGTCCTCTGGCATCCTTCATGAATGCACGTCCCCGCCCCCGAACCTCAACCACGTCAGCGCCCTGCCTGTCCCACCAGAGCGAAACATATCACTCAAGGGACAACATAGATACTAATACAAATATATAGATCTGGACATTATCGGTTATTCTTCACCAGAAGAAGGAAACAAGCAGACATATGGTGAACGTTCGGCCCATTCTCAGAACGATATATACCGATATAAATGTATTCACCTGAAAAATAACAATGTAATTATCTCGGTCGTTCTGCAAGAAAGCTCATGGAATGATAGCATCTATCAAAACCGCAAATGACCGGGTCAAATCAGCGAACACTGGACACACTATTAACAACCTGGCCATTAATATTCTCACGTCGCCCTAGGATTCACAGCTGAATAACTTCAGTTTTACTATAATTGCACGATTTGTGCATACGCATATATAATTCACTTTCCGGTGATCATCATGGTATTAGATGAAATACCTTACATAGAATTTAAAGCACATATTTTATGTATATATTTCAGAAAATAGCAAATTAGATATTTAATCCCTAATCCCAACACTAAAATAACGAGTACACCTTGCCTATACAATCATGATCAACCTACAGCTATGAGAATCGTTAGTTTCGATACTCATTTCTTGGAAATTCATTTGGATATGGACTATAAGGACATGAAAACACAAACATGTGTTCATACTGCCTCATTGATATGAGGATTAAAATATTGATCGATTCTCTCTTCGCCTGTCTTCACCAGAATTATTAGTTTACTCACCCAATGCATTTAAGATATCGTGTTATACATTTCCTGGCGTATCTGTGCTTTCGCGTTATAGTATGGTTTTTAGAGTGTTAAATCCATCGTTATACATTTCCTATAGTGTATCTGCTAGCGCGTTAAGGGTACTGAGCCCTCCTGCACACACTTTTACACACTCTCTAGAACTTGTCTTTATACAGCTAACAATATGCCTCATATAGTTATGGTAATGTATATATTTCTTGAAAGCATATTTCTTAAGGATTCCAAATATATAAGTTTGTTCACTGTGAATCTGTAGGTTGTGAAGATATTCCGATTAGAAAAAAAACAAAACAAAATAATTTAAAATTTATTTTAAATTTTAAAAGTGCTATTTTCAAAAATGTACTCAACTTATCGTAACTTATTTCATCGTTTCCTGTAGACGACAACTCCAACAGGAAATCGGTGTCAATTTTGTCAATTTTGGTCTAGTTCTCATTCTATTGAGATATAATGGAATATTTCTTTACAAAATCGAGCAATTCACATTTTTGAACTTTGAAGTTGAATTAAATGTCAATGGAATAAGAACTAGACCAAAATTGACAAAATTGAGACACAGATTTCCCGTTGAGTTGTTTTCTACAGGAAATGATGATGTAAGTTACGATAAGTTGAATACTTTTTTGAAAATATCCATTTTAAAAAGAAGGCTCATTTTCTTTAGTTAATTTTTTTTAATTCGAATATCTTCACATCCTACAGATTTACAGTGAACACATTTATATATTTGGAATCCTAAAGAAATGCGCTTTCAACAGATATATTACCATAGCAAAAAAGCATACTTTTTACAGTATAAAGACAAATTCTAGAGGTTGTGTAAAAGTGTCAACAGTGTCTTCAACTTTTCCCTTGTGTATTTATACTATCGAGTTATAGTGTATTCATGCTTTAACGTTATACTTATCCGGTTTATTTATGCTATCACACTATATTTTCTCGCGTTTTCGGCAGCGTGTTTATGCTATCGCGTTATATTTTCCAAGTGTATTTATGCTATTTGTTTACACTGCAGTATGCAAAGCTTATAGCTTTGTTATATGTCGTTATACTTTGCTAATATAGTGCATGTGGTTTTGCTATTGGGTTTTGTAGCAAGAGTCGAAATTCCTCCAAAATCTGAACATCTCCAAACAGTCATTGCAGGAATTGCAAGAATCAAAGTAAAGTCGTAAATCTTGTTGCGGGATTTATCAAGGACATCGGTATTCGAATTGAAATATTCTCAGTTACCCATCATAGACATATCAATAAAACTAACCTTTTCATTTTTTTCTGGAAGAAGCTTGAGAAAGATCTTTTGTCAAATAAAGTTAATCTTTTTGCAGATTAAAGAGATGTCAACAGGAAAATAGTTCAGGATACTTTTCAAACATGATAAATATGCCACAATGGTCCTGAAATACATATAATAATGAGCCAATATCACAAATACACACACCAATCAAGGAGTATCGGGACTAACCCGCCCCTCCCAATAAATTACACGTACCCGAGCGTTCCTTAAATGACACATGCATGCATTCTTTTATTTACAGAGTAACTTATACACCCACGAACCTTCAGTCCCTGCAAGACCGCACGTTTTTGTCATTTAAACAGAAAAAATATAGCAAGAAACTAGTTTTAAAAAACGCGAAAACATTTTTAGAAATAATTGTCTATACTGCGGAAATGGAGACTCTCGATGCTATCTCAGATTATTTAATTGAATATATTGACAGATTAGCGGTCAAAGTATGGCCGGATAACAATCAGATAACGTATCGATCAACTTAACTCCTTCCTCTGGGAAACTACATGTCAAAAATTGTTTTGTCAACTCGACAGATAGTTCACGGTTCACCTAAAATATAATTTAATCCTTGTCATAAAATTTGAATTTTATGCCTAATCTTTCAATGATCGTGACTAAAAAAAACTCTGTATACCTGGAATTGGACCTTTAAAGGTCACAATAAATATGCCTCTTTATATCCTGTTAACCTTGCACGTAGAGTTTTAAACTATCCAAATATTTTTGCCATGCACTTAGCACTGAGTAAATTACAGTCAAATTACTTCCATTGTAATGGTTCCATTCTGACGTAATCCGCAGCATTTGGCTTAACTAGAAATTGGTGTCATTGTTGTTGGTGATGTTATTATTTCTTTAAATAATTTATAATGTACAAGAATATAATTATTCCCCACGGAAATTTTCGAAAAAAACCCACCAAATGTTCAACGTTTCTTAAGTATGTCTCTTCCATGCTTCCGTAACTACCACATCGATTCATTTTCTGGGAGAGTTTATTTTGGTGAATAAATGATTGCTATGTGAAATGCTACCCTTTAAAATCTTAATATGCGTGGCAAAATTTTCGCTTGATTGAGCGTCAGCCACATTTAAAGTGGGCATTCATACTTGTGGCAGGCAACCAGTGCGGTTGGGGGGGGGGGGTTGGGGGGGCGGGTGGCATAGCTATAAGCATATACGATGTTTATTGCTTAATTACATCACTTAATTTCTCCATTTTTGTAAAGAAACCAGTTTAGTAGTAATAAGAGCGTATCTTGCGGCAACTTGACCTACTTTGGTCCGAAGTCAAGGCCGCTTTAGCTCCGGACCGGAAGTGTCCCTGGGTGGTATTCCTCCGCGATGATGCGGTCACTTCCGCTGGTGTGATGTGGAGACTTCCGAACACTACTTCCGCATACAGAAAGTAGTCCCATGCCGAGGTCAATGAGCCTCCAGATACGCTTGTTGTCACTTCCTCTGAATTTCCGGGAATGTCCCGTAATCTCCGGTAATGTCCGGAGGTTAATTGACCTTTGACCTAGGGTCCACCTAAAACCCAAAACGCCAACCCAAACGCCCTTTTACTATTAATTCTCGACTGAGCACGGGCAGAATGACGGCACATCCAATAATAACAACCACCCCAGTCGGACTCTACACCACGAGCGCGTGAATATGACACCCTACACGCTTAAAACTAAAGTGTTAAAACTTACTCGTAAAGTGTTGAAATAACCCTTTAAGTGTGTCCACAGGGACTGCTCTTTAAGTGTTGTCCCTGTGGACACACTTAAAGGGTTATTTCAACACTTTACGAGTAAGTTTCAACACTTTAGCTTTAAGCGTGTACAAGGACCATTTGGACCACGGATGATCCAACTAGACCTCAAACCGGCATGCGCATCATAACTTTCCAGAAAAGACCCCTCCCATCGTACTCTACAGCGTGACACAGAACGAATATGTACTCACAATCTATGGTTTACTCCGCCAACTGTGTACACAAATTATCACGGGAAGTGGCGTGTATATGTGTAACTTTTTTCCCACTCAAAACTGTGTGTACAAGATGACATGTGAATGATCAATTGCCTACTATAGCGCCTTTATGTGTAGGTGTATATTAGCGAGAGAGCGGCTGAGACACTCAATACATAGACCTATAGATGTAGGAAAAGTTGGGGGAACGGGTTGCACGGCATGTCCTGCATGATCAGTGCCCATCGTACCACGATGGAGTGCCCAAGTAGATCCATCCATCCATCCATAGATGAAGAATATTATAGTACAAGACGAATTACCGGTACGGCGTGGGAACGGATTTGGGTATGCCAGGGAAAGTCGTTCATGAACGATATGACGTCTGCAGAAATGCTGGTAGAATTAAAACGCTTTGGGTATGGAATTAAAAGGTTATTCGAGTATGGGTTTTGGAGGGATTTGTAAGACGAGGAAAGATAATTGGTTAACTCAATTCGGGCGAAAATGTTAACCCTATCAGAACTGGGCGATTTGGGGGGTCTATCCCAGCCTTATTTATATTCGTTTTTGGGGCAGAGGGCTGAAAGCTCTACAAGAAACTGTAAATACCCAAGATGATCGCCATGATGCCGTCACAGTGACGTCATCTTATGGGAAGCCATTTTTCGCCTATTCTTGGACAGATTTTTCTTATTTTTTTTTGTATTTTCTCTCAAAAACTAATTAATACGACAGACAATACTTAGGTTTGGCAAAATAAATTACTTTTATGCCATTTTAGGCGAGAAAAAGTAAAAGGCAAAAAAAAAAAAAAAAAAAAAATGACAGAAACGGCCGAAATGACGACTGTCTGAGAAAATCTCGTGAGTGTCATTTTGAATTTACCCATGATCCTTAGCACCTATGATTATGTAATATATCCCAAACTGAGGCCAGTAAGATTCACGGAACAGTCAGAAAATTTCACCTCTCTTGTTCTCTTCCTTCCGGATCTGTGGTGACAAGTTTGGTAGGAGGGCACCCCCACCCAATACATCCTCCACCCAATACATCCCCCACCCAATACATCCCCCACCCATACATGCCCCACATTCCCCACCCAATACATCCCCCACCCAATACATGCCCCACATCCCCCACCCAATACATCCCCCACCCGATACATGCCCCACATCCCCCCACCCAATACATCCCCCACACAATACACCCCCCACAAAAAAATTCAGCTCTCTTGTTCTCTTCCTTCCGGAGCTGTGGTGACAAGTTTGGTAGGAGGGCATAATGTACCCCCACCCAATACATCCCCCACCCAATGCATCCCCCACCCAATACATCCCCCACCCAATACATGCCCCACCCAATACATCCCCACCCAATACATTCCTCACCCAATACATGCCCCATCTAATACATCCCCCATCCAATGCATCCCCCACCCAATACATCCCCCACCCAATGCATCCTCCAGTCCAGATAGAGTTAAATGATTGGGATGGGGGTGGGGTGGAGATATCCTCATTAAAAATATTGTTCAAACCGTGGATGTGCGCAGTTGTTAATACTTTTATACTGAAATATTCTGATATGACGATGTGACTTGAAATGTGGAATAGGTATCTATGTTAATTCGGTCGATTTCAATGTGCCAGTCACGGTTTAGAAGATAGTCATGTGAATCATGACACCTTGCTCACCACTGGAGCAGTTTACTGGTCAGTTTTTATTTTATGAATGATCCTCTCAGATATGAAGGCCACGAATGTAGGACACTGTGATCACGCACATTGCAGTAAATAGTACTACAGTTTTTGGTCAATTTGTTTCATTGCGAACATCATTCACAAACCAATATTTCCATTCTATGCATTACAGGGGGGCGGGAGGGGATTATATCACACTCAAGGTTGTTTCACTCATATGGTGACAGTCAGTTTGGTTGGTGGAGGAAGCCGGAGTACCCGGAGAGAACCACCGCCCGTCGGCAAGTAACTGACAAACTTTCACACATGAATCAGCTGAACTCGAACCCGTGCCGGTTCAGCGGTGTGAGGCTAGCATTACAAGCATATACTGTACCGAAATACAATTATTTTTATTTCGCCCACATACTCTGTTGTATTCTCTTACGTTTAGTCTCCTCCATGTATCAGGATAATTCATTAAAAGTTTCATTTTGTAAGGTTTGTATTCGTGTGAATGAATGTAGCACTTTCCGTACAGCCGGACAAGTGGTATGAGAGCTCAGAGTGTTATCCAATACAAAATGCCCATACAAGGTTGGAGGAGACTAGCTGTATTGACACGTCACCGGCACAGACCGCGTAACACCTAAATTGACCAATGGTTCTGCGGAAAAACAACCAATGCGTGGGTCGTATTTTAAGCCAATAAATTTCCCAGCGCCCAAATTCGAACCAATGGGTGGCTTAACAATCCAAGCAGAAGCGGAAGATTAAAAAATAGCCACCGTGAGTGAATGCGTGTATAAATAGGCCGGATTTCTGAGTTTTGTATTCAGTTTTCACGAGTTCCCAAGAAGTCATGTCACGTCACATCGCGAATTCCACATCTTACGCGCCACCCTACACAGATGCAGTCAGTACTCTCATCAGTGGCGATATGCTCACCCGAGAAGTGGACATTATTGTGAGGTCTGCTCTGGTCGGTACATGCGCCCATTTGTACGGTACCTTGATATAACAGACGAATTAATCGATTACGTGACGAAACTTTGCCCGTAAGGCAACAGATCGGGAAATGTATTGATATCTGATGCCAGGAAGAATAGGAATATGCATCCACACGTCATTTCGTAGAGGCTTGACTCGCGACAGTACTCACCTGTACGGACATTCCCGGAAACATCCAAACCATACACCGTGCGAGACTCTTGGAATGAGTTCGCCAACAACGCCGCAACACCAAATGTCAGAAAGAGAAGGTGACCATTGTGATCCTTTTCGTGACCAAACAGGCGAATCACCCCATCGGCTCCTCCATCATCCTCCCCACTTGGTTGATACACCAGGAAGGCCACCGTTGCCTGGCTATCCATTTGAACCACACCTGTACCAGGGATTGTGACCGAGTTACCATTCCTTGTTATTGGAAGGAATACTTACAGGAATAGAGGGTGGCAGCCCATCACTTCTGAGGCAGTTGGATGTGATGTAAAAGAGAAAGGCCGAGTAACTGTACATTCGTGATTCTTTTTCACGAATGTACAGTTACGAGGTCTTTCTCCGACTTAAACGTTAGTCCAACGATAATGTATTTACTTCTTCGTCTTACACGAAGAATGAAATGAGCTATGTCAAACCGAACAAATTGCCATGATATAGGCCCAGGTAATTGCATGTGTGGAACCATTCGAACAATAACTGCAAAGGGCCAAGTACGCACACTGTACTCGATTGACGGCGTCCTACATGATGGACAGTTCATCACATGGGAAGGAATTTACGCATACGCCTACCTGGGCTGCTGTTTATCTATTCAACACAGGAAAATCGTTCCCCGATGTCGTAGGCGATAAATAACTTACACAATGGCCGTATTATGTAACACATCATGGTTGTTTCAGGACAAACAACACATTTGCACACGAAACAAAACTTCCACAACCCGTTTGACTGGTCCGTAACTCTCACGTTATCGTTACAAAGATTTGTAACAAAAACTATATGTAATTGATATATACGTGTCACAATCTACATTACGTGAAACGCATATGAAGCAAAACATGCAGACATACAAATTACATATCCATATGTCCATACGCATGATCTCATACCAGGCCCATAATTAACGGAATGTCTGGCAAGAATTCACGTTTACCGGTACACATTTCACTTGTCCTCACACATATACGTACGGCAGAAAATTAATGTGTTACGATATACAGACGCGTCATATTATGACTGCTTAGTCTGCAATCAACGCCCAGCAGGCGACAACCAAAGATTAGACCTATATTTGAGGCAGTCGGTGTTTTAATGTATGGATATCAGAAGGCAGAAAGTGTAACGTTCACAAAAAGAAATCGTGACCGAAATCAGAGAAACTACAGTCCGCGACTGGACGACTCTTTCGATACCCACGTGTCACAATAAACGTTAACTTAAATAAATAGAACATTTATCGGACTGCTATTCGAAGTTAAAGGTTTATGCCATTCCTACATGTATATGCAATTCGCACATTTATTACATTGTAGTCGGCATGGTATCTTTCTGGGTTGTGTTTTATTCGCTCGTCTACTTTTTTTTAAAGAACATTACTTAATTCCACCTGTTAGTTCCGGCTGAATTAAATAAGTCCAATTCGCTTGTTGCAGTGCTGTTTGGCTTTGTCATTTGTACATTTCAGGTGACCGACCTCGAGTAGTCTATTGCCCCATGTACTAGTCGTTCGTGTCTTCTTACATGCTTTAACTGACGGACGCGTTTCTTTCCAGAAAAGAATGTACATTTGTTGTACATTCGTGAAAAATAATGTACACTTTTAAAAATAGAGTGACGTCATAATTAGCGTTTAAGGAATCTTTAGTATTTCTTTTTGTGCATCGATCCCCGGATCAGTACGACACCACGATTAGAGACAATCTATATCAGAAGTAAATTGTCGTTCATTTCTCCTACAAGGCCGACACCGACGTCCAGTCGTATAGTTGTACCAAGGTCATTGGGTATTCATAACACACTAACGATTTTGAGGACCTGGCGGATGAAGTCATTGGTGTCCCCATGAAACAGCGCTATTTCCCGTACCGGGCGTACTTTGATTTCGAAGACAAGCTGGAGCCCACGGAAACGGTGAACACCAAAACGCACAAGACAGAGCGTCACATCCCCTTGAGTGTGAGCATCCACATCAGCGTTCACGATTATGCATACCCTGATAACCCGAATGATGGACTATCTGGAGATGCTCAGTCAAGTCATTGTCGTACATCTCGCCGCCACGACCTAACGTAAAGACTGGCGCAACTTGACGCATGTATTTCGACATCGAACCTGGGAGACACCGCTGGTGACACCGAGGACGACATCGTGGACGACTTCGAGGCTGCATTATGTACCAAACCACTCAAACCGTACGCACAGAAATTGAATCTGCGTTACCTCGAATATTTGAAAGTTATCCGTTCTCGGGTTCCATTTTGGGCGGTACGACCTCAACTTGGTCAAATAATTATTCTATCCCTACCCTGCCAAAGCCGTGAACATCAAGCCGATTAAAAGATCAATAACCACGTCGCCTACTCTACAGCCTTCCTCCGGTTCCAGATGTTCTGAACTGCTTGGTACTCAATTACAACTATGACCAGTGGATGAAAGCTTACGATAGGTCTCAGAGCAAGGGGCGCTTTGCCTACACCTACATGATCCACCCGGATCGTCTGAAAGAGACTGAACTTCCACTCCACGACGCATTCGACCTGAACGAAGAAGCGTTAGTCCACTCCCACTAAACCGAACCCGTTAAGGGATGCAGACTCTCCGAGAATTCCTCGTGTATTACAACCATCTGGATGTCGTCTCCTTTCCTGGAAACCACCGACAAAATCGCCCACTTTAATCAAGGCATGGGTGTGGATGTCCTTAAAGACTGTGTCAGCATTCCGGGACTGACACTGCGGTATCTGTTCGAGGACCTATCAGCCTTATTTGCCCTGATCCAGGAGGAAATTGCCGAAATGTTCGCCTGTATGAAACGCAACATCATGGGTGGTCCCAGTATCATTTTTGAACAGTACCATGAGAAAGATCTGGCCTACTTCCGAGGCGGTGAAAAACCTTGCCATAAAATCATCAGATTCGACGCAAACGGCCTATATCTAACGTGTTCGGCTCTGTCTCAACCCATGTCGACGAGCCATTACACACTATGTTTATCCAATGCAAAGGCGATTTAAGGCCCAGCGGTCAACGGAACACCTCGCAGAACATTGCTTGGACTGGCAGGCTCAGCGCTCGGGCGTGGCCATTCGTCACTTAGCATGATACCACGGAGAAATGGATTGGAGACCAGACACCTCCCCGGGAAAGGATGTTCCATGGTTAAACAATGTTCGACCGTGTTCCAATTTCACGGTTGCTACTGGCACGATCATGAGTGTCCCTGCACAGGACGGCACTACAACGAGCCCTACAGCCTTACGCCAGGAGGTGGAGCAGAAACGAAACTATATCCAGGGTTTGGGCTACGCCTATGTGGAACTATGTGTGAGATTTGCATTTTCTCCAAGACTATGGATCATCGGTTCATTCTTACCACGACCGAAATCGTATTCGATGTTCAGACGGAAGACCTCTACGGGTTCAGAGAGTATAATCTCCAAGTCTCCGGACGCCTGAAAGCGGCGTTTGTTGAATGCCCACTCATCTTCAAAAACACTGAGTTGGGCCGAGAGAACATCGGGTACACCGTGCGAAAGTATACCAAAGCACATAACATGCTCGCATAGCCCCGACGTATGCTGATCGGGAGTATGCACGGCGAAAGGATCCAGCTGGACACACCTTACTGCGCTGGTATCTGACGCACGATGAGAGGGTATCCGAACCTGCCAAGTGATGGAATTCATGTCTGAGGCCTGTTTTGAGGGATTTGTCGAAGCCACGACCACAGTTCGCAGCCAAGTGGCTGTCGACCCAGCAAAGCCATCAGGGGATAGACGATGGACTTGCTAGGCAAATGCAGCTATGGCAAAACGGTGAGCAACCAGGACTGCTACCTCAACATTCATATTTGCACCACCCACAAGCGCATCAACTCACTCCTGTTCCGGCACGTGGAGCTCAATGACGATACCAAGTAGGAGGTCATTTCTGTCAAAAAGGCCAATCACGTACAGCCTCCCTCTTCAGATCGGATGCATGGTGTACCAATTGGCGAAACTCCGTATGGTGAAATTTCTGTTCGACTTCATGTGTGTTTTTCCAAACACTCGGACTGGTAGTTGATCGAGATGGACACCGATCCGGAATAAACGACCGTCTCCAATCCGGACAGGGAATCCTTGGTGAACACCTACGATTCAGGATCAAGTTAGGGCCGTATTTTGTGTGGTCGTAGGTGTAGACTATATTTATTGGAACCAGTACTTTCCGTGCGGTGAGACAACTGTTTACAGATTTCAATTTGTAACATAGCTATCATGATTTGTCATCCCATATAAAATTCCCACACAAGCTTGGGGGATTGTAGCTGCATTCATACGTCACCGGTGCGAAGCTCGAACGATTGTTCGACATCAGTTTTCTGGACTCTATGGAGGGCTGTGATCATGATAGTGGTAAGCACCGGTTGTTCACAGCTGCTTCGTCTGACTGCACGAGAGCGTTGCGCATATCACACAGTCTATGATCCTGTAGATTGGAAGGCTCAAGTATTTCAGTTAAGCTGTTCTGTAATCTGGTATTGGTAGTCAATATATCCCTCGTTAAGGCCTTCCATACAGCCAGGGCAATAGTCTGAAGAGTACGCCACACAGTCAGGTGCAAAGCGCCTCCCGCTCTAAAGGGAAGTCACATATGATCGTAAATATTATACCGCCCAGTGCGAATATGGATTAAAAGAGCCTAATTGTAGATCAAGCAGCTTAAGAAGACACCGACATGGATGATATGTGTTTCTCCACTTTATCCGCTTCTCCAATGCACTGATTGGCTTCTTGGACAAAGGGGTAAATTGCTTCAATTGAGGGGGTCCTAGAAAGACGCGTTGATTGCTGATAGAAAGTGTCAAATGTTTTGATAGCTTCCATCGCCGATTAGCAATATTCATAGCCAGCCGATAATAGCGTCACTTCTGGTATTTGACTCAGGTTGCGATAGTGGTGGTTGTTTCTTTAAATTTGGTGAAAACTGAGTACAGAACTAAAATGGGCCTATTTGTGCACCCAGCCACTTTAGCTGTTCCGGTTCTAACTGAATTTTCATCCCACCCACCAATTTCAATGGTTCGATTTTGGCCGCAGAGTAAATCTGGAATTTCAACCCACCCACCAATTATATTGGTTCGATTTTCGGTCCAGAGAAAATCTATTCACTCAAATAAGACCCTCTCATTGGTTATTTTGCCGCAGAGCCTTCGGCAATTCAGATGCTACGCGGTCCGCGCCGTTGACGTTTCAGTGCAGTTAGAATCCCCCAAGCTTTTACACATTTGTATGGGATGGAAATTAAACTCGGTCTCTATACCCAGGAACAGGCTACAAGTATATATCATAATATAATACTACAGAGTAGTATGTTATCTTTTATCGTGTTATAATACTCTCCTTGCGTCCTTCAAGACCGCCATTTTGTTTTTGCTAAGGGCAAATTCAAACTCGCTCCGACAAGTTTAGTCCCGTTTACCGGAAGTCAGCGGTGACGGGAAGTTACGTAACCGGAGGTTGCGTACCGGTACACAGAAGGGCGAATTGAGGCGTATACGGATGAGCAACTGGTTGTGCGCAACCACAAGTGCGCGCAAATCGGAAGTCTCCAATGAGCATGCGCATACTCCTCAATTTGCCCTTTCATTGTGTGTTGGGTCAAGGGTGTAGAGGGCATGAGACGCCATGTTAACCTGGGCTACACGTGTCCCTCTGACGGAGAAACAATGGAGGGCGAAGGACAAGCTTTCTTTCCACACGACTATGGTTCGTGTATGGGACCAAGACACGGTAATTCGACTTCGTGTAACAATGCACAGGCAAAAATGTTATTTACTGTATTTAATTATGTCGACCCATTAACATGTTACTTTATAGCTATATAGTTTCTATAACAGGTTTATCCTATGTATAGCCAGGTATTTCTGCATTCGACGCAGTTATAATTAGAACAGTAATTATGTAAGCAATATTAAAGTTTTTCTCTCATTCCGTTTGCATAATATCTATATAAATTTTGGAAAGATGCGATTTCTGAATTTTCCGGTAAGCCTTATATTATTTGTATCGGTAGAAATAATTTAACACTCTTGGTATTTCTAAACATTTGCTCTCCTAAAGGATGACAGTTTTACGTTTCTGATCGATTTCGATTTACAACTTGTTTTTCCACCTGCAAATATTTTTTTCTGTAAGTTTTCTTTCTTCTATAAGTATTCATTGGCTATGACCTTGTGCGACAAAATCGAAATCTATCGCCTGATGAAAGGGAGACAACTAAACCATGCAACTTATCTTATATCGAAGAGTTATGTCCCCGCATACATTTTCATACAATTTAACATGCTGCAGAAGTCCGGCATCCGTAATCGTTAAACAAATGGTACATTTTCTCAAGCTTAAATCCCTGCTCTCGACATCAGACAATGTGAACCACCTACTGTCTGTTATTGGAAAAAGGCCCGTAAAATTTAAATATAAGCCATCAACACTAACCGGTAATTAATGAGCGAAGCGAAAATGGTCTTACGGTATATACATCTTTGAAAGTATTCCACTCATGCACGACCAAGGCCCACACAGTAACTTGAATTTAACTGAGCCTATAACTGAAGAGTACTTTAACAGGTTCTCCCATTGTCCGAGTATGTAACACCGGTATATCTGACAATCTGATGCCATGAGATTGGTGGATCTATTCTGCTATCTATTGGATCAAAGACAAACCGAAACGTGTGTACTAACTGTACTGGCTTATTCTCACTAGCACGGGCCATTATATTTTATGTAGGAACTTAAGATGCATCTTATATCGGCACCACAGTTCAAAAATAAATATCAGAATGGTTCCTGGTTAACATAATGATTTCAACAACAGTTTGTAATTTAGGACTAACCTTATTATGTCAGTAAATCTGTTAAAGTACCATATCTACCGTAATTAGTTGGTCAATAGCGATTTTGTTGGAACTAAAGTAATATATTAAACTTTCCATTACCATTTCTTTAGTCCCCAGTAATTGCTGCTAAGCTCGTTAATGAATTATGGTCTTGAGTGACCGCATGACGTCAATGTAGCAACTCGACAGGCCAGGTACAACGCCCACATGATCCTACTAAGATATATCAAATCGGTTATACCTGATCAAATTTAACACAGCAGGCCATTATTAACTTTAATCAAGATATCTTGATCCACAGTATATAGATATATTATAGGTATTGATTCCAAAACCCGTCGATCGCAGTGAAGTTCTAGAGTCAGCATACATGTAATAAAATAATAATAATGACTTTATTTAAGACTCTGTATGTTCAGACTTACATGTAACCACATGCTTGAATGGGTGACCGAGTGCTGTACTGGCTGGGCTGATCAGTGTCCTGCAGAGTAATAGAAACTGTAACCACATGCTTGAATGGGTGACCGAGTGCTGTACTGGCTGGGCTGATCAGTGTCCTGCAGAGTAATAGAAACTGTAACCACATGCTTGAATGGGTGACCGAGTGCTGTACTGGCTGGGCTGATCAGTGTCCTGCAGAGTAATAGAAACTGTAACCACATGCTTGAATGGGTGACCGAGTGCTGTACTGGCTGGGCTGATCTGTGTCCTGCAGAGTAATAGAAACTGTAACCACATGCTTGAATGGGTGACCGAGTGCTGTACTGGCTGGGCTGATCAGTGTCCTGCAGAGTAATAGAAACTGTAACCACATGCTTGAATGGGTGACCGAGTGCTGTACTGGCTGGGCTGATCAGTGTCCTGCAGAGTAATAGAAACTGTAACCACATGCTTGAATGGGTGCCCGAGTGCTGTACTGGCTGGGCTGATCAGTGTCCTGCAGAGTAATAGAAACTGTAACCACATGCTTGAATGGGTGACCGAGTGCTGTACTGGCTGGGCTGATCAGTGTCCTGCAGAGAAACTGTAACCACATGCTTGAATGGGTGACCGAGTGCTGTACTGGCTGGGCTGATCTGTGTCCTGCAGAGTAATAGAAACTGTAACCACATGCTTGAATGGGTGACCGAGTGCTGTACTGGCTGGGCTGATCAGTGTCCTGCAGAGTAATAGAAACTGTAACCACATGCTTGAATGGGTGACCGAGTGCTGTACTGGCTGGGCTGATCACTGTCCTGCAGAGTAATAGAAACTGTAACCACATGCTTGAATGGGTGACCGAGTGCTGTACTGGCTGGGCTGATCACTGTCCTGCAGAGTAATAGAAACTGTAACACATGCTTGAATGGGTGACCGAGTGCTGTACTGGCTGGGCTGATCAGTGTGCAGAGTAATAGAAACTGTAACCACATGCTTGAATGGGTGACCGAGTGCTGTACTGGCTGGGCTGATCAGTGTCCTGCAGAGTAATAGAAACTGTAACCACATGCTTGAATGGGTGACCGAGTGCTGTACTGGCTGGGCTGATCAGTGTCCTGCAGAGTAATAGAAACTGTAACCACATGCTTGAATGGGTGACCGAGTGCTGTACTGGCTGGGCTGATCAGTGTCCTGCAGAGTAATAGAAACTGTAACCACATGCTTGAATGGGTGACCGAGTGCTGTACTGGCTGGGCTGATCAGTGTCCTGCAGAGTAATAGAAACTGTAACCACATGCTTGAATGGGTGACCGAGTGCTGTACTGGCTGGGCTAATCAATGTCCTGCAGAGTAATAGAAACTGTAACCATATGCTTGGATGGGTGACCGAGTGCTGTACTGGCTGGGCTGATCTGTGTCCTGCAGGGTAATAGAAACTGTAACCATATGCTTGGATGGGTGACCGAGTGCTGTACTGGCTGGGCTGATCAGTGTCCTGCAGGGTAATAGAAACTGTAACCATATGCTTGGATGGGTGACCAGGTGCTGTACTGGCTGGGCTAATCAGTGTCCAGGGTAATAGGAACTGTAAGCACTCTCGTGTTCTGGTACATATAGGCACCGTCGGGGCACTTTTTAGGCACTGAAAGAAGGTTGAAAACGACGTTAAACCCTGCTACTCACTCCTGTAACCACATGCCCAACAAAACTCTCATGGAGACGTAGGATGTGTGGAGGAGGTGGAGAGAGCGGGGGGATGGGGGGGAGTGAGCGAGGGAATGGCTAATCAGTCTATTGTGTGTTATGCCTGTGCAATCTAAGTAAACTAAGATGGTATATCAGGGGAATACAAAGTTATAGGCCTGAGGTTTTGCTGAGGATGAAATGTGCATCGTGTCAGACAAACCAGATAGTCATAAAACACGTTAAACTGATTAGCGTGTAATCTAATCAACCCCCTCTGTTTTGGAATCCTACTTCTCTAGGAGAGTATTGTTGGACATGTGGTCACATGTATGCTGATTCTGGAACTTCCCTGCGATCGATGAGATTCTGGAAATACCTCATATGTCTAGATGCTGCGGATCAAGATCCTGATTAAAGTTATTAATGACCCGTACAGTGTTAAATTTGATAATATCTTTTTAGGATCTTGTGTGGGCGTTGTACCTGGTCTGTCGAGTTGCTAAATTGACGTCATGCGGTCACTTGAGACCATAATTCATCAAGCGACGAAAAACTTGATCCATAACTTTAGTTCCAACAAAATCGCTGTTGACCAATTAATTACGGTAGGTACGGTACCGTAACAGTATTTCTGCCATAATATAAGTATAAGTCTAAATGACAAACTGTGATTAAAATCCCTGAGTGCCCCAGGAACCATTGTGATACAATGGGAGAATGGAGATTCCGGTATAGTTCTCTTCAATTATAGGCTCAGTTAAATTCAAGTTACTGTGTGGGCCCTGATCGTGCATGGGTGGAATACTTTGAAACATTTATATACCGTAACACCATTTTCGTTTCGCGCATTAATTACCGGTATCTGTTGATAGCTTATATTTAAACTTAACTGGCCTTTTTCCAATAATAGGCAGTCGATGTTTCATACCCGCGGATGATGAGAGAATCGTGAGTATGGATAGGGGAGATTGGGGTACAGTGTGGGTGAGTGAGTGGATATGTTTTAACGTCCCTTCCAACACTATTCCAGTCATATCACAACGTTTGGTTCATGTTCCTTTTCACACCCGGAAACCACACGGGTAGGGTTCCATTCTGTTTACATCCGGGACACTACGGGTGGGGTCCTATTCCTTTTCACACCTGGGAATTTCACAGGTGCCCCAGTTAGTCGCCTCTTACGACAAGCTTAGGGGCTGAGGCCTATTCTTACCATGACCTGGCTGGAGTATGCACAACGACACCCCAGGTCAATTCCAGGGAGCCCCACGGTTCAGAAAGGATCTTGTTAGTAATATAACAACTAAATTGTGTTGTTCCCAACAGGTTGAGGAATATAATGGAGCAAAATGTTTGATACTTACGAAATTGCTTTCAAAATTGCGGAAGTAAGAGGTTACTAAAAATCGGACAGAATATGCAATTGGGGTAGAGTGGGACATGGGGCACAGTGGGACAAGCCGTCTAGTTCATAGGTTACGTACAGGAGGCACATTACAATATTATCAGCAGAAAGCTATCACCCCAATACAACATCTACGTTGATTACAAATAAAAACTATTTTTATTGGAAAAAAGTAGGGGCAAAAAAAAAGCTTTTTGAGCAGTCCAACTAAAGGATGTGTTCGCTTTAGATGGATATTTTTCCCTTCAGAGGCGCTCTCTGCTGTTCTATTGTCTCGCTCCGAGCCGGCCGGTAAATTGTGACGTAATTCTCAGGTAGTCCCCAACACTTTGTCAGACAGGCGAGGCCGGTCAAATGGGAAATTCTGGTTCATATTTTCATACGGTTACCATTGGCACATATTGGCACATGCATAATCAATTGGGAAAGCAAGCGTCACCACTTGTTGAGGGTCATTTCCTTAATAAAGGCCTTGATATAAAACAAGTTTAACCTTATAACTTTTCAATTCATAGTTAACACTTTCCGCTGCCCTAAGACGAAATTATATATGTGTAACAATTAATTTTTTGCTCTGCTGGATCATCAGAATATTCAAATACTGACTGTGTGTGGAGTTGTTTGTGTGCAATTCTATTGACGAATTATAATAAAATAAGGGATTATGTGCGCTAGGGGTTCGCTGTCTTTATTTCACTTTAAAGTCCAAAATGATGAAGATGGGAGCAAAACGAAAAAATGAAGAAAAAAAAATCGGGGATTTGGGAATTCGAACCAAAATGTTGGTTTTCTTTTAATCTGTAGTCCGACACTGTAACCATTCGGCCAAGCAGCTGTTACAATTATCAAAATGAGGAATCATGTGCCGAATGGCGTGAACTACACCCTTTCAGAGCATTACAAGCGTTTTGGCATATTTCAATATCATGAAAATATGACACCTTTAACCAAAACGATTCTTCAGTATCATTTTGGGTCAAACCCACCGCATTTCGATATGTAAGACTCGTTTTGGTTAAAGGTGTCATATTTTATATATGAATGGAATTCCCTCCAAGAATATCGCCAAAAATTACAAAAACAAACAAATTCTTATTTTCTAATACTCGTACTATTTTTTGGACAAATCTCTTCTCGGTGAAAATTGAGAATATGAAAATTCAGTATTTTCTCTCTCAAGCTAATAACTTTTAAAGTAAACGAGAGGAAATTATATTTTCGGTTTATAAACGCAACACACTAAGGAAAAAAATACGGTCAAACCGAACACCTCCTTCTTAGGACTGAGGATGATATGTTGTTATATTCCAGCAATACTTCATTGTTGTTTTGTTACTACTGAGAAATGATACACAGAAATACAATTTAAATTATATAGATTTTTTTTATCTCAGATGTATGTATTAGGGGTTTTTTTCATAAAGCGAAAAATATCACGCACCGGGGCCGGAGTGGGACACTTTTGCTGGGGCACACTGGGACAATAGTGATCAAATGGTGAAATTTACTCTCATCCTGAAATGCTATTAAAGTGCATTATTTTGTTTCCTAGATGTAGTAATTGCTAATACTATCAGATTTGATGAGTTTTTCTAACACTTTCAAAGTCAAATGCTTTCGTTGGAATGAGAACATTTTTTCCTCTCAAATTTGACCCCTGGGAAATATTTTATGTAAAGCAGGAGTCTAAAATACCAACTGACATAACCATCGCTGTTAAATCTTTTAAACTCCTATGAAACCTATTCGTATATATTTGATATAGAACCTAAAATGTATTTTGATTATTGTCCCATGACACCCCAGTGGGTGTCCCAGTGTAGTGGGGCAAACTGGGACACATTTTTTTTTTACGTTTTTAAAAACGAATTATGGAGAAAAGTATAACAGATATTTCAGAATTTTTGCATGACTAAATCATACTAAATATAAGTTATAACGAGAGTATAGAAGTATACAGGACACTAATAACAGATATTTTTGCAAAAAGGTGAAAAATGTCCCAGTGTACCCCAATCTCCCCTATAAAATTAACCAATTGCTTACGATTACGGACGCCGGACTTCTACAGCATGTTAAATATTCATGAAAATGTTTGCGGGGACATAACTCTTCGCTCATCGATATAAGTTAAGTTTCACGGACCGGTTGTCTCCCTGCCATCAGACGAGAGTTTTCAGTTTTGTCAAACCAGAAAGTCAGACATTGCCAATAAATACTCATAGCTGAAAGAACCAGACGGTTGTAGAAAACACAGAACACATATACGGGCAAAGAAAAATAGCTGAAAATCGGATCAATTAAAACCTAAGCTGCCATTCTTCACGAGAACAACTGTTAGATTGTTTCTATCGATAGAGTATAAGGTACCGGTATATAGTGAAATTTCGAAAATCGTATCTTATATAACTGCTGTTCTAATTATAACTGCGTTAAATGAAAACGCATGTTTAAGTTGTATAGTCCCAGTGATGTCATAGTTCGTATACTTCCGCTCGGGACTACCGAATGATGTTAGCGGGTCGACATCAGTAATTGATACAGTAAATTTCCGTGTCTTGGCCCCATATACGAACCATAAGCCTGTGGAAGGAACCCATCCCGATCACCCATTCATATGGACACGTGTAGCGCAGGTTAATGAAGCCTCCTGTCCTCTACCCCCTTGATCCAGCATAAAAATGCAAATAATGGCGTATACGCATGCGAAGTGCAGACTTCCGGTTTGAGGTCACTCCAGGTTGCCCACTTCCGTTTGCGCATGCGTATACTCCTCTATATACCCTTCCAGGTACGTAACTTCCGGTTATGTGAATTCCGGGCATGGTTGAAATCCGGTAAACAAGGTTTGAATATGTCGGAGCATGTGTGAGCTTGTCCTAGCAAAAATAAAACGACGGTGTTGAACGATCATCCGGGAAACAAGTCTGATCAAGTCATCCTATACAAAATGCCCACCCCAAGCTTGTTGGATTCTAGCTTATTGATACTTCACCGGCTGTGATGTATTGGACTGTAAAGATATCACCCCTCAATGCATGGAACTTTGGGGATGTCCCACGATGGCTTCTGTATGAATATTCATGAGAGGCATGCGCGAAATGGAGGCTTGCCATGCCGGCACTGGAGCAAGAGCTCAAATAAATGATGCAGTCCAAGTCTGGTGTTTTGTCATCCATCCTGTTGAGCGGACATAACAAATTGGCGAAGAGAGGACTACGAACCGCCTCTCCGCAAACTGTCGTGTTTGTGATGAACAATGTCTGCCAGTAATCGACTGAAAATTAACACAAACTGACGCACATCAAGACTCCACCGGCGCCATTTTCGCTTGTCACGACGTCATGTACATGGGGGAAAATACATGTACAAGCGTCTAGTCCGTCATTCATAATTCAGCCGTCGTCCATTAAAGAATATCCGCGTCCATAATCCAAAGACCTATTCCATATCCATATAACAGTATTCAAATTCAAAAAAGACAATCATAGTATACATAAACATAGGCTAGTTTTCTGCAATAGAGAAGCAGTTTTCAATGATGCCGACAAGACATCATGATGTTCCAAAAATATAAAATCTGTATCGCTGATCAGTATTCTTAATCCATAATAATCGTTCTAAAGTCGTTATCTAGAGAATGATGTATCTCAGTCACGCTTTGATTGTGACTGTTCATATGAGCACCATGAGGATCTTGAAGTACATGGGTTCATACGGCCCCTAGCCATGTGACACGGGAAATCGTGAGTAGGAAGGACAACATACGGAACAATAATTCGGCTTTTATGACTTTGCCTCGTGCAGAATACGCACTGTAATTTAAATAAAATTACAGGGGAACAAGTAGTAGGTAGACAGTATTTCAGGTCGTATTTTCCAGGGAGGTAACTCTTGGTTCCCCTTTTTCTGCCAGGGGGCGCTCTTGTAGGTATGACGTCACTTCCGGTCTGGGTGAATGAGCGTGACCTGTGAACATGATAGGATATGTACTGACCTGTCTGTGGGGTTTTTCCACAATGTCGTTCACCTCCATGTCTTTTCGGATGGGGTTTTTCCCGCCAGAATTTCGCTGTCGTCTGCTTGGGGTTGTCACGTGCCGAACACCTGGTTCCCCGAATTGCAACATTGTTGCACGTTCGCTACAAAGATGTCACGGAGATCACCGAAGAAACACCCTTGGTCATTCTGCGCATGCGCGGTAGACCAAGGGTATGGAAATAGACGTTTTGGGATCTAGGGGAGCCCCTAATGGACCGATGGGGTCGAGTGAGGTATCAATGTGAAGCCCATGTGAGGGGGCATCCGATGGACTGGGTGTGGGGTTGGAATATGGTCATTCTGGGCATGCGCGGTAGACCAAGGGTATGGAAATAGACGTTTTAGGGTCTAGGGGAGCCACTAGTGGGTCGATGGAGTCGTATGAGGTATCAATGTGAAGCATTCGTGAAGGCGCATCTGACGGGCTGGGTGTGGGATTGAAATATCGTCATTCTGCGCATGCGCGGTAGACCAAGAGTATGGAAATAGACGTTTTGGGGTCTAGGTGGGTCCCTAATGGACCGATGGGGTCGAGTGAGGTATCAATGTGAAGCCTATGTGAGGGGGCATCCCACTGGGTGGATGTGGGGTCGGAATATCGTCATTCTGCGCATGCGCAATAGAGAAAGGGTATGAAAATAGACGTTTTGGGATGTAGGTGAGCCACTAATGAGCCGATGGAGTTGAGTGAGGTATCAATGTGAAGCCTATGTGAGGGGGCATCCGATTGGACTAGGGTCTCGGCCGTTGTCCACATTCTGCGCATGCGCAAACAGGGAATTCTGGGAAAAGGGTGTGGAAATAGACGTGTTAGGGTTTAGGTGAGCCCCTCATGATCCTATGGTGTCGTATGAGGTATCAGTGTGAAGCTCTCGTGAGGGAGCATCCGCCTGGGCTAGTGTGTCGTTCGTTGTCAATAGTCTGCGCATGCGCAGTCTGGCCGTAGTATAGAAATAGACGTGTTGAGGTTTAGGTGGGCCCCTATTGGGCCGATGGGATCGAGTGAGGTATCCATGTAAAGCAGTGGTGAGGGAGTATCCAACGGGCTGGGTGTGACGTGGAACTGACGTCATTCTGCGCACGCGCAGTAGAGAAAGTGTATGGAAATAGACATTTTGGCGCCGACATGGGTCACTATGGGTCCGATGGAGTCGTATGAGGTCTTATGTTGAAGCTCTTGTGAAGCAGCATCCGATTGGACTCAGGCTTCGTCCGTGTTCAAGGGTCTGCGCATGCGCAGTCTGGTCGTAGTATAGAAAGCAGGCATGTTGGGGGATGCGTGGGAGTGTGTGTGTGTGACCCACCACTAGGGGTCCCTGGTTGGGGTTGGGTGGTGGTGGTGTGGGTTCTGCGCACAGACGTCACTTCCGGGTGTCACTAAAACTACCTTCGAACACAGAAGAGTTCCAATGTTCCCCTTAGACGTAGGATCCGGATGTTCAACATCCGGGTTTTCTCCCGGCCCCGCCCCGCCCCCCCCCGGCCGCAGCGCGCTCGGGTTATCCGCAAGTGCGCGGCATCACCGGAAGTGCGCGGATGAATGTCGGGTCAAAAGGTCAAAGGTCACATCCAGGTCAAAGGTCTCCCTTTCGGCAACGGTTCGGCAACAATGTTGCGGCATCGATATACACAGCTTGAACCCAAAAAGGGGATTGTAAATTAACCTGGGAAGGATGGGCAGTTCCATTTGGACCAATCAGCGGTCGAGAAAAAGAGCCAATGAGCGATCGATAAAAGAACCAATGGACGGGTGCTAGAATTTCGCTCACGTCTGCGCCTACTCCGGGTACTAGAAGGCTTTCGCCTACGTCCGCGCCTACATCCGGGTACTTCTATGTAGGTGTATAAAAGTGGGAATTTTTAGGGCACCGGAGCTATACCATGATACGTGGAGAAGATTTTCCAGGGGATCCAGGAGCGCCTCCGGCGCTGTAATCTTTGTTGTTGTTGCTCACTTTTTGCACTAACCCATCAGAATAGTACGTATCACGGACTACACCCGTAGAGCTACGTATAGGCGCGCATGTGTGACATGGTCTATAAAACACGTCCCTCTGGATCCCACACCTTCATTTCTACGGTTGCAGAGCCATGACGGAGATCCAGCCCTATGCGACTCGCATTTTACAGCATGCCACCGTGGTTAATTCACTCACGGGTTACCGAGCAGTGGTTCGGTCCATGTTTGCAGATGGCGACGACAACGAGGGGCGACGCCAGATCCTGATAGAGTTGACAGAAGCGGTCCTCGACAGAGTGCACACGATGGAGAGGTGTGCCATCACTCACCACTACTGGACTATGACAGCCATCCTTGATGCTCGGGCTATGGACCACGAGCGCTCACGCCGGAACCAGCGACGGCTGGTTGGCCTCACAATAGTCTTTGCCCTATTGACCCTGGCGCTGTGGCATTGACAGTTGGACCTCACCATAAATACGAAAGACAGTCAGAGTGTGTGTCATTCACCGTTCGTCATTGGGTCAAGCATGTCACCTGTTCTACGAGCCATCCTTCCCCTTACACCCCGGGTGGGGTTACACGTCTATGAAGATACAGTCACCCTCGTGGAAGACCGTGGAGATGTTTGCTGGTCGCGCGCTGAGACCGTATCGAATACGGTTATGCTACACCGTGACGGCGGTTTAAATGGGTGTTGAGCGGTGAGCTCGACGGAAACCTCATCCACATAGACAATGCCATCTACGTATACCGTGGACCCTTCTTCCCACGCATGGGCCGTTACCAAGACCCTACGCGAGGCTTCACCCTAGACCCCGATCTGTGGACAGCCTTCGAGAAAGTGGTGCCTATTGTGGACCAGCTGTTTACACTGGACGAGCGGTCAGCTGTTCAGTTGGAGTGGGCTCGTGCCCTGAGTGAAGCGGCGGCAGAACCCAATGAACAAATTACCAAACCTAGCAATGAAGCGGAGGCAGACGATGATGCCATTGATTATCCGACTAGACTCAGTCAGCCCAGTGACATGACCACCCGATCCTTTGATCTCACGGGGTTCTCCCTATAAATACGAGAGACAGTCAAATCTTGTACCATTCACGTACTGACCATGGCGGAGCATATAATACGGGCGTATCTCAGCTTGACCCTCGAGGTCTTCCTGCACGTTTATGCGGATAAGGTCGATATCATGGAGGAGGTGGGAGACATCTGTGATGCGGACCTTACACAACCGTGCCCGGTTCACATTCGTCTGTCCCGAGAGGGCTGGACCAAATCCAAACGGGTGTTGTCTGGTGAACTGGACGGCGACCTCATCCACTTGTGTCACGATGTGTACATCCGAAGCGGCCCCTTCTTTGCTCAACTGGCTCGGCTAGATGGGGGTACAGTCCATTTTACCCTTCACCCTGATCTATGGTCTGCATTGGAAGATGCCGTGGTAGATGTGGATCAAGTGCTTACGGAGGAAGATCGGTCATCAGACGAGTTGGTCTGGTCATTTACCATGGACAATGTGCTGGCAGAAGCCAACGAAGAAAATCAGAAAGCAACTCCGACCCAAGATATACCCGTTATAAATAAACGATAGAGCCAGGGTCCATCATCATTTGTCACCATGAAGAGCTGGGAGAAGGTGTTGGATAACTTATACTACAGTCCCGACAGTCGGCGGCCTATAGTGCATTGACGGCTCTCTATCGAGCGGCCAAACCCCAAGGGATACAACGTGCTCAAGTCCGAGATTGGTTAAGAAAACAAGACACCTATACCTTACATCGAGCTGCCCGTCGCCATTTTCTACGGAACCGGGTCATCGTGGGAGAACTAGATGCCCAATGGCAAGCGGATTTGGTCGATATGAGCGCCTTTGCCAAACACAACGATGGGAATCGGTATATCTTGACGTGCATCGATATCCTGTCGAAGTATGCGTGGGTGGTACCCATCCGGACGAAAACGGGGGCGAATCTCATAGCGGCGTTCAAGGACATCTTCAAGACCGGGCGCAAACCCATGTATTTGCAAACCGACGAAGCACGGAATTCCTCAACAGACCGTTCCAACAGTTTCTGAAAGCCCAGAAGGTGTTTTTCTTCCGTACGTACAACGAGACCAAGGCTTCCGTGGTGGAAAGGTTCAACAGGACATTCAAAGGCCGTATGTATAAATATGTCACCTATAAGAATACAAGGCGGTACATCGATGTTCTCCCGAAACTTGTGAATGGTTACAATCGAGCCTATCACCGGAGTATAGAGAGAGCCCCCATTACCATCACCCAACGCAATGAAGCCCAAGTCCGGGGTGTCTTGTACCCCAGGCAATCGCAGCGAACGACGAAGGAGGTGTACAAGGTCGGGAACCCTGTACGGATCAGTAAATTCAAAGGTCAATTTGAGAAAAGTTACTTGCCCAACTGGAGCGATGAGCACTTCCTGATTAAACGGCGCCTACCCCGACAGCAGCGAGTCTATGAACTGGAAGATCTTCAAGGGGAACCGTTGCTAGGGACGTTTACGAGACGGAATTACAGCCTGTCGTAAAAACACAGCAAGACTACTACACGGTGGAGCAGATTTTGAAAACGGAACGTCGGCGTGGCAAACTGTTTCATTTCGTCAAATGGCAAGGCTGGCCCAGTTCCTTCAATTCCTGGGTGACGGCCAACCAGGTGAAACGACTATAAAGCCAGACACCACTACCGTCATCCTTCATTCCACGTTCGACCACGGTGCTATGGACAAGCAGCAGCTGCCTCTGAACACAGCGTCTCCCAAAACGCGCAAAGCGCAAGTGGGCTTTGTGGTGATATTGCTAACCCTGCTGAGTGTTTTGTACGGAGGTGTGTTTTACGACGTAGCCTATGTCAGCACGCTACTTAACCAACTTAGAACTCCAGCTGTGAGTGGCAGTGAAACCAGTCTAGAGATAGCACCAGTCACCTCCGTGATCGAAACGAGCCCAGTCATCACCACCACCACACCACGTGTACAAGCCACAACGAGCTCCACACCGAGTATACAGTCAACACCTACACCAAGTACACCCACTACGTCTGAAAACCCACCGGATTTCATCCCTCACAGTGAACAGACAACGACGACCGACGTTGTACCCACCACCACCACTCCAGTTCACTCGTACCAAATTTACAAGAGCGGGTTACCACGACAGCGGATACACCTCGAACCATGGACCCTCGGTGGCAGCATCCCTTCACTTGCGTCATCGCAGGACCGACGGGTTCCGGCAAAACGCACTTCGTCAGGAAGCTCCTTCAACACGCCGACAGCATGATCACCCCAACCATTGCCCGAGTCGTGTGGTGTTACGGAGAATGGCAGGCAGCGTATGCAGCAATGCCCCACATCACGTTCGTGGAAGGCCTACCCAACCTGGCCGATTTGGAACCGGACACCTTGGTGGTTCTGGATGATCTCATGGCGGAGACGGATGCGCGGGTCACCCAACTCTTTACCAAAGGCAGCCACCATCGACGGCTCAGCATCATCTACATTGTGCAGAATCTGTTCAGTAAAAACAAAGAACATCGGAACATCAGCTTAAATGCCCACTACCTGGTGGTCTTCAAAAACCCGAGAGATACCACTCAACTGCTGCACCTGGCGAGACAGATGTATCCCGGCCGCACACCGTTTGCGTTGGAAGCCTTCAAAGATGCGACAACCCCTCAGCACGGGTATATGCTCTTCGACCTCAAGCAAGCCACCCCCGACCACCTTCGACTACGGACCGGCATCTTTCCCGGAGAGGCCCACCACGTGTACATGCAAAAATAATGTAAACACACCCACAGTGGCTCCCCCAGCTGGAGTGTGTGTTTGATGATGGAGATAATAAAAAGAATTAATACCACAGCATGGTTGACTTTGTCTCTGTTCTCTGAGGTAGATAAAAAGGGCAGAGTTGTGGGTTCTGTCATTAGTTGTACATGATATTTGCGCGAGTACGGAAGCACGCTCCGACGCTGCGTGTATTGAAGAAGGCCCCACCCGAGTTGGTCCGAACCATTATACGCGGTGCGGACCCTGACCTTGTACGCTGTCTGTGCGAGATCGGGTACAACCTGTTAAAAGGCAACGTACCACTGACTCCGGCTCAGAAGACCAAGTTGACCAAGCATAAGACAGGTCTCCGAACCTTAGTCCAGAAGCGAGTCTCTCAAACACAAAAGAAAAAGGTGTTACAGAAAGGCGGCTTTCTCGGGGCCATCTTAGCACCGTTGGCCGCTTCCGTGTTGGGTCCAGTATTGGGTGGACTCTTCGGCCGACAATGAACCACACGAAAAAAATGGTCCTCGTCGAACCACGGTTCCTTCAAAACCTCCAATCGCCCTACCCTGTCCCACCTACGGTGAAGACCATAAACACCCTCGATGGAGAGATGCAACAGATCTTACAAAGACCGGGGTTAAGCGACAGTGAGAAAGTACAACGGTACAATGAGACCCTTCAACGGTACATGACGTTCATGGACCAATACAAAACCCTCTCTACCCCACCACCACCACCACCACCACGTGACACACCGCCGACCTCAGCACCGCTCCAACAGCCGCCATTACCAGGGGTACCACCCACAGCCCCACAGTGGGTGGAAGACGAAGTGCTGAAGAGTGTACCTGCATCGTTCAAGAAACAAGCTGGCCTGGTATTACAACGGATGAAACAGAATCCTAACATGACTTGGAATGATAAAGGCGAACTACTGGTACAGAATCAGGTGGTCCCCGGGACCCACATGACGGATTTAGTGAATGACCTGATGCGTAAACGCAGGTTGCACACGGATCCTCGAGGATGGGAGGTCTTCGCTCAAGGCTTGAAAGACATGCATGTACCACAGGAATTGGTGGGGAACCCCCACCGCTGGGCCTTTATGCAGCGAACCCAGCAATCGCCGAGTGGCCCACTACCTTCTTGGGAATCCGAATGGGAACCGGAGTCACCCCCCAAAACACCACCACCACAACGGGCACCTTCTTTTCAGACCTTTAAAAAACCATCCTTGATCAGGACACCCCACATCTCCAGAGCCGTGACACGTAGCAAGTCAACGCGACGAACACGACGCCGGACACAACCGCCCAAGGCCTGGAACACCTATTAAAACCAACAGCAGCAGCAGGACAGCTCAGTCGCCATGTTTTACCTCACCCTACCCAGTAACAGTTCGCTGGATGTGTTTCCTGACAACACCTTGGCCAAGTACGTCACCCAGTTACCGCAACCGTTGCATTTACCTGGACGATGGGAATGTGGCCTCGTGGATATCCAATACCCTTACTCGTGGTACAACGTGCGAGCCAATGAAGTGTGGTACGAGGTGACCTACGAAGGAAAAGACACCCGACTCACCCTCCCCGAAGGCCAATACGATACTCCCAAGGAGTTCATGGGTGGGCTGTCAAGACTGTTGCATTATAAGGCTCTACGGGAGGTCACGAATACTTCAAAACCCATCAAATCCTTTCCCTTCAAGAATCACGTGGACTTCGATTACAACGCACACAACGACAAGGCACAGCTTATCGTCACCGCCAACGCGAGTGTCGTACTGAGTCCTATCCTACAGCAAATGCTTGGTTTCGATCTACAGACGTTCGCTGGTCCCACCGCCCACCAAGGCGAGATCCCGATGGATATGAAGTCGGGTATGTACGGACTCTACGTCTACTCGAACGTGGTGGACAACCACATCGTGGGCGATATCAACACACCTTTGTTACGGGTGGTGCCCATTAAAAAGACGTATGGAGATCAAGTCACCCACAGTTTCACCCACATGCTCTACCTACCCGTACGACAAACCGACATCAACACGATCACGGTGGATATAAGAGATGACACAGGACGACCGGTGGCATTCGAACGCGGGAAAGTGGTGCTGACACTTCATTTTCGACAAGCACGTGCTCCCCACTTTGTATAATGAAGGTGCCTTACGAGTGCGATGCACGCAGCTATATGGACTATTATGCCCAACAGGCCGGCGATGGCCTTCCGGTCTTTAGTGGTGCACGCATGCAACGAGGACATGGACAGGGGAACATACTCGGGAGCATCGTCAAAACGTTCCTGTCCTTGGTGACGCGTGGGGTGAAAGCAATCGGCAAACAAGCGGTACGCAGTGGACTGCAAGTCGCCGGTGATGTATTGGGGGGTACGGCACCCAAAGAAGCCTTGAAACGGCGGGCCAAAGAAGCAGGAGGCGTCTTAGTGGCCAAAGCACAACACACCGTAGGGAATAAAAGACCTGCACCACCGAGACCACGCACCAGTCGACGACCGACCCAGCGACGACGCACATCGAAGACCCAGGATATCTTTTCTTAAAACATGTCCTTGATCCACGCAGAGTCCTGCCCCTCCACCAACAGTGAATTTGATTTGTGGACCGTCCCGCCCACACAGACCAGTGCCGAACAAGGATTATGGGTGGAGCATCTCCCGCTCTCCAGCATCAACGAAACAGGGCCCATCGAGTTCACCATCAGTAATGCGGATACGGCCTATGTGGATTTAGCCCATACATACTTGTATGTGAAAGCCAAGATCGTCAATGGAGATGGCTCCAGAATCGTCGACCAAGCAACGGTGGGCCCGACGAATCTCTGGCTGCACTCGATGTTTCAACAGGTGGATATATTTCTCAGCGACAAACTCATCAGTGACTCGACCAACACGTACCCCTATCGAGCCTACATCGAGACGCTGTTGTCGCATGGGCGAGAGGCTAAAAAATCTCAACTGACAGCCGCTTTATTCTACCAGGACACAGCCCAGCACATGGGCGTAGAGAACGACAATGTGGGATATAACAAACGGAAGGCTTTGACCGCGAACGGCGTCTCGGTGGATCTCATGGGTCGTCTGCACGCAGACATCTTTATGCAAGACCGGTACCTCTTGAACAAGATCCCCATCAAAATCCGACTGATACGGGCGCCTCCGACCTTCGCCTTGATGGCCACTAACGTAGACGGGCATGCCGCTGACTATAAGATTGTCATCCAAGACGCAGTCCTGTATGTCCGAAAAGTGAAACCGAATCCAGCCGTTCAATTGGGACACCTCAAAGCCTTGGAAACAAAACCAGCCCAGTACCCTATCCGACGTGTGCAAACCGAAGTGTTCTCTGTGTCTGCTGGAAATATGAGCGCCAACAAAGAAAACCTGTTCCTGGGGGAACTACCCAAGCGATTGATCCTGGCCTGTGTGGAAAATACCAGTTTCAGCGAAGCCTACCCAGAGAACCCGTTTGACTTTAAACATTTCGACATCAATTTTGTGGCCCTGCATGTGGATGGACAACAGGTCCCAGCCACGGCCTTAACACCGAACTTTGGGCGCGCGAATTTCATTCGAGCCTATCAGAGCCTGTTTACAGCCACCGGTCAAATCAACCAGGACGAAGGGAATATGATCAGTCGGGAGGACTACGCGAACGGATACACGTTGTTCTGTTTCGATCTGACCCCCACCTTAGAGAACGACCATCAGCTGGCCCTGCCAAGCAAGGCAATTTACGGTTGGAAATCCACTTTGCACGAGCCCTCCGGAGCACCGTCAATGTCATCTGCTACGCCGAGTTTGACAACATCATTCAAGTGGACAAGGCGCGCAACGTCCTGTGTGACTTCTCCACCTAACATGGATACAGACCAGATAACCACCGTGCTGGAGAATGACCCAGAGTCACGTATGGTGTTTCAAGGGGTGTTCGCCCGAGATGTGTTCCCATTAGACCGTATGTATCCTGCTGCTTACGTTCTCAACACGGACCCGATGGATCGGCCCGGTGAACATTGGGTGGGCGTGTATTTGACAGAACAGCAGGGCGAATATTTTGACCCGTACGGCCTGCCACCCCTCCATCCCGATTTAACCGACTTCATGGATCAAGGCACAGAGACGTGGTGTTGGAACAGTCAAACGTTGCAAAGCCTGGCCAGTAGCTTGTGCGGACAATATTGCTTGTTTTACCTGTACCATCGATGCCGGGGAAGACCCTTATCTACCATCGTACAGATGTTTGACGAGTACCCCAAGGCCGAGGACCGCGATGTACTCGTATATGACTGGGCCGCCCATCATTTCAATGTACAAGCCCCGTTCTGGGCTTAAGTTCTTTCAATGTACAAGCCCCCCTGTTCTGGGCTTAAGTTCTTTCAATGTTCAAGCCCCCTGTTCTGGGCTTAAGTTCTATCGATTTCAATGTACAAGCCCCCTGTTCTGGGCTTCAGTTTTCACGTGGTTGTTCTCACGTTGTTGTTGTTGAATAAAAAAACAAAATGAGATCTCACCCCAAAAAAAACCTGTCTTGTGTGTTTTCTATATGAGCATAATGCATGAAGGCTATAACAGACATGTGGGGATTCGGTGAAACTGGCTTCGAACACCGTGGAGAAAGTAGCCCATCAGTGGCCTAGGATAATCCGAAATTCACCCGCGCAGGCGTGCGGCCGGATAACCCGCGCGCGCTGCGGCCGGGGGCGGGGCGGGGCGAGGCGGGCCGTGCCGGGAGAAAACCCGGATGTTGAACATCCGGACCCTACGTCTAAGGGGAACATTGGAACTCTGTAGTTTTAGTGAAACCCGGAAGTGACGTCTGTGCGCAGAACCCACACCACCACCACCCACCCCCAACCAGGGACCCCTAGTGGTGGGTCGCACACACACACTCCCACGCATCCCCCAACATGCCTGCTTTCTATACTACGACCAGACTGTGCATGCGCAGACCCTTGAACACGGACGAACGCTGAGTCCAATCGCATGCTGCTTCACAAGAGCTTCAACATAAGACCTCATACGACTCCATCGGACCCATAGTGACCCATGTCGGCGCCAAAATGTCTATTTCCATACACTTTCTCTACTGCGCATGCGCAGAATGACGTCAGTTTCACGTCACCGACGAGTACCCAAGGCCGAGGACCGCGATGTACTCGTATATGACTGGGCCGCCCATCATTTCAATGTACAAGCCCCGTTCTGGGCTTAAGTTCTTTCAATGTACAAGCCCCCCTGTTCTGGGCTTAAGTTCTTTCAATGTTCAAGCCCCCTGTTCTGGGCTTAAGTTCTATCGATTTCAATGTACAAGCCCCCTGTTCTGGGCTTCAGTTTTCACGTGGTTGTTCTCACGTTCTTGTTGTTGAATAAAAAAACAAAATGACATCTCACCCCAAAAAAAACCTGTCTTGTGTGTTTTCTATATGAGCATAATGCATGAAGGCTATAACAGACATGTGGGGATTCGGTGAAACTGGCTTCGAACACCGTGGAGAAAGTAGCCCATCAGTGGCCTAGGATAATCCGAAATTCACCCGCGCAGGCGTGCGGCCGGATAACCCGCGCGCGCGCGCGCGCTGCGGCCGGGGCGGGGCGGGGCGAGGCGGGCCGGGCCGGGAGAAAACCCGGATGTTGAACATCCGGACCCTACGTCTAAGGGGAACATTGGAACTCTGTAGTTTTAGTGAAACCCGGAAGTGACGTCTGTGCGCAGAACCCACACCACCACCACCCAACCCCAACCAGGGACCCCTAGTGGTGGGTCACACACACACACTCCCACGCATCCCCCAACATGCCTGCTTTCTATACTACGACCAGACTGTGCATGCGCAGACCCTTGAACACGGACGAACGCTGAGTCCAATCGGATGCTGCTTCACAAGAGCTTCAACATAAGACCTCATACGATTCCATCGGACCCATAGTGACCCATGTCGGCGCCAAAATGTCTATTTCCATACACTTTCTCTACTGCGCATGCGCAGAATGACGTCAGTTCCACGTCACACCCAGCCCGTTGGATACTCCCTCACCACTGCTTTACATGGATACCTCACTCGATTCCATCGGCCCAATAGGGGCCCACCTAAACCTCAACACGTCTATTTCTATACTACGGCCAGACTGCGCATGCGCAGACTATTGACATCGAACGACACACTAGCCCAGGCGGATGCTCCCTCACGAGAGCTTCACACTGATACCTCGTACGACACCATAGGATCATGAGGGGCTCACCTAAACCCTAACACGTCTATTTCCACACCCTTTTCCCAGAATTCCCTGTCTGCGCATGCGCAGAATGTGGACAACGGCTGAGACCCTAGGCCAATCGGATGCCCCCTCACATAGGCTTCACATTGATACCTCACTCAACTCCATCGGCTCATTAGTGGCTCACATACATCCCAAAACGTCTATTTTCATACCCTTTCTCTATTGCGCATGCGCAGAATGACGATATTCCGACCCCACATCCACCCAGTGGGATGCCCCCTCACATAGGCCCCACATTGTTACCTCACTCGACCCCATCGGTCCATTAGGGACCCACCTAGACCCCAAAACATCTATTTCCATACTCTTGGTCTACCGCGCATGCGCAGAATGACGATATTTCAACCCCACACCCAGCCCGTCAGATGCGCCTTCACGAATGCTTCACATTGATACCTCATACGACTCCATCGACCTACTAGTGGCTCCCCTAGACCCCAAAACGTCTATTTCCATACCCTTGGTCTACCGCGCATGCGCAGAATGACCATATTCCAACCCCACACCCAGCCCATCGGATGCCCCCTCACATAGGCTTCACATTGATACCTCACTCGACCCCATCGGTCCATTAGTGGCTCCCCTAGATCCCAAAACGGCTATTTCCATACCCTTGGTCTACCGCGCATGCGCAGAATAACCATATTCCAACCCCACACCCAGCCCATCGGATGCCCCCTCACATATGGCTTCACATTGATACCTCACTGGACTCCATCGGACCACTAGGGGCTCCCCTAGACCCCAAAACGTCTATTTCCATACCCTTGGTCTACCGCGCATGCGCAGAATGACGATATTTCAACCCCACACCCACCCCATCGGATGCCCCTTCACGAATGCTTCACATTGATACCTCATACGACCCAATCGGTACACTAGGGACCCCTCTCGCCCCCTTCGGGGATCTCCGTGTCTCTTCGGGCACCTCCGTGTCTGTTCGGTGATCTCCGTGACATCTTCGCAACATTGTAGCGAACGTGCAACAATGTTGCAATTCGGGGAGCCAGGTGTTCGGCACGTGACAACCCCAAGCAGACGACAGCGAAATTCTGGCGGGAAATGCAACATTGTAGCGAACGTGCAACAATGTTGCAATTCGGGGAGCCAGGTGTTCGGCACGTGACAACCCCAAGCAGACGACAGCGAAATTCTGGCGGGAAAAACCCCATCCGAAAAGACACGGAGGTGAACGACATTGTGGAAAAACCCCACAGACAGGTCAGTACATATCCTATCATGTTCACAGGTCACGCTCCATTCACCCAGACCGGAAGTGACGTCATACCTACAAGAGCGCCCCCTGGCAGAAAAAGGGGAACCAAGAGTTACCTCCCTGGAAAATATGACCTGAAATACTGTCTACCTACTACTGGAACAGAATCAAACCACGAGTGAAAAGTTATTTCAGATAATTGGCAACATTGACCGCTTGCCATTGCAGACTTGCGTGAGTGGCTAAAAATAGACTCGCACAGGTTCATCGACATTGTGATATCGGACTGTAGCTATGATGTATGGTGTGAATTGAAATATATGTGCTGGTTTGCCATCCAGCATTAAATACACCTTGTTGGCCATTACGGGGATAGTCAAACGAACAATTCACAGAACAATTTATGCCACAGTCACGCTGTCGTGTTTTCCAGACAACTGAACTAGAGGAAAATCGTATGGTGTTTTATTCTCGGTCACCCAGCTGATATTTCACCGCCACGCCAGTGTCAACGACGAGAACGCCGTTCGCCAACACTACAAGCCAGCCGGAGAATCTTCACGACTCGCCCAGGAGAGTACAGTTTCCCTGCCAGTCATCAGCAATTTCAGGAGACTACAGATAGGACATGATTCAAAGGACCAAATTGTCAACTGTAAACGTGCCAGAACTATGCTATTTTATAGCCAATAACAATTAAAATATCTTCCAATTACAAAAAAAGGAAGCAACAATACGAAGAACACCAACAACAGATTACAGGTATCAAATAAGCACTTTTTATGAATTAATTCAGACAATCCGTTACCATATTTGATAAATCTGATTCAAAGTAGGGCATTGTTGGTACCATCAGTAGTATAGAAGGTGCATGTGGCACAATTCTGTTACGGTGACTTTGGGAAAAACGCTTGTTGGAATTATCTCGCATACTACAATATTGATTACATCCATTTCAAATCAGGGTGTTTTTGGTGACATCAGTAGTATAGAAAGAGCATTTTGCACAATACTGTTACTGTGACTTTGTGAAAAACGCTTGTTGGAATTATCTCATATACTGCCGTATTGATTACATCCACTTCAAATTAGGGTGTTTTTAGTAACATCAGTAGTATAGAAAGGGCATTTTGCACAGTATTGTCACTGGAATTGTGAAAAGCTATTGTTCAATTTATCTCGCATACTAGAATATTGAGGTATCTGCCTTGCTTATCATCAGATCATGGGTGACCCCCCTCCCCCTCCTGTCCTACAAATGGTTCCTATTGGATCAGTACCTACTTTTGACCCAAGCCATGGTTCTTTTGAAGTGTGGACTGAAATTTTAGAAGCATGGTTTGAATCAAATAACATAGCCGAAGGAGCGAAGAAACGTGCCATTTTTCTCACCAGCTTGGGTAGCAAGGGATATCATACCCTTCGCGCTATTTTGCAACCTGAGAAGCCGACTGACAAATCTTTTACCGAGTGTGTTAATGTTTTGCAACAACACTATTCGCCGAAGCCGAGTGAAATTGTTCTTCGGTATTGGTTTTATACAAGGTCTCAGAAACCTGGTGAGACCATCCCCAAATTTGTTGCTGAACTCAGACGGTTAAGTGACGGTTGCAACTTTGCAGAGCTAAATCAAATGCTTAGAGATAGACTTGTAGTGGGTTGCAATGAAGCTGCAATTCAGCGCAAGCTGCTAAGTGAAACCAGCCTGACTTTTGACAGAGCTCTCCAAGTCGCATCAGCCATGGAGATGGCGAATAAAAATGTTGAAGACATAAAACAAATTAGTCTACCTGAAACCAATACCGATAAGGTTAACAAATTTCAGACTTCTGCAAAGTCCAAGGCAAACCCAAATAAGAGTAAAGTGCCTCAATTTCAGGTTAAGTCATCAACCAAAGAATTCCGCAAATGTTGGCGCTGTGGTGGAAAGCATTTCTCCGACTCCTGCGGATTCAGGGGCGAAAAATGTTACAAATGTAGTCAAATCGGTCACACTAAGAGCCAGTGTGCAAAAGTCAAACAGTTCCGGAAGTCTAAGACAGACTTCAAGGGGCAGAGAACCCATCGTCTAGGTGCAGGTGACGAATCAAATTCTGATGATGGTCAGTCATACTCAGATGACGATAATGGCGAGTTATTGCGCCTGGATAGCCCAGTTTTAAATAAGCTTGAAAAGTCTCAGCCATACGAGGTCACACTGCAAATCAATGGCACAAATGTCACGATGGAGCTGGACACAGGCAGCCCATGGTCTATAGTTTCCTCAGAAACTTACAATAGTCTTGGTGCTCATGTCGACTTGAAGCCTTGTAGGGCATCATTGAAAACCTACACAGGATCCAAGGTGCAAATTGTGGGTGAAGCCACTGTTCAGGTGAAGTACCCTGCTGCAACAAAAACACATCAACTGCAACTTCTTGTTGTAAGCGAAGGCGTTAGCTTGATTGGCAGGGACTGGTTGGAAGCCATCCCTGTTCCGAGTGCAGAGGTAATTGCAAACAAAGTCTCGTCCCCAAAGCAGTCAGAACCTCAAGTTGACAGTATAAACTCTGAGGTTACTCTAAATTATCTGAGGGAGATCATACAGGAGCACAAAACTGTATTTGATTCTTCTGTATCAGGTAAATTGAAAGGCTATCAAGCCAAAGTCTTTCCTACAAAGGAGAAACCAGGGTTCTACAAGGCTTCACCTGTTGCATATGCCACAAAACAGAAAATTGACGGGAGCCTTGACGAACTTTTGGAACAAGGCATCATTGAACCCGTGAAATTTTCTGACTATGCCTGCCCAATTGTGCCTGTTAGGAAGCCGGATGGTACCATCCGCGTATGTGGCAACTACAAATTGACTGCAAATAAAGTCCTGAAATCGGAACAATATCCCCTTCCCACGCTTGATGATTTGTTGCATAGCTTACAGGGTGGAAAGAAGTTCACCAGACTTGATCTTTCTCATGCATATCACCAAATTGAGTTAGAAGAGTCGGCCCGGAAGTACACAACCATAAATACCCATCGTGGCTTATTCCAATATGCCAGACTTCCATTCGGAATAGCCTCCGCTCCCGCCTTATTCCAGCGCACAATGGAGTCACTACTGGCTGACATTCCAATGTGCAGGCCTTACCTTGATGATATCATCATAAGTGGCCGCAATGATGCAGAACATTTAGCTAATGTTAGAGCAGTCCTGAAGCACCTCGATGAGTGTGGCATGAGGCTGAGAGAGGATAAGTGTGAGTTCCTGCAGGACTCAGTTACTTACCTTGGACATCGTTTGGATGCACAAGGGTTGCGACCAGTCGAAAACAAGATAAATGCTACTCAAGAGGCACCTGAGCCCAAAAACCAAACAGAGCTTCAAGCCTATTTAGGTTTGTTGGGCTATTACCGAAGGTTCATTCCCAACCTATCGAAACACATTGCTCCATTGCGGAATTACTCAAAGCAGAGTACACAGCAGGTCAAAGCACTGGTGCCAAAAAGTCCAGAAGTTATAAGACAAAAGCTCATGGAAAAAGTACTCTAGATCCCAAGTTCAAATAGGGCCCGGAACAGAAACTTGCTTTTCAGAAGTCAAAGCAATTATTGCAAAGTGATGACTTGCTAGTGCATTACGACCAGGACAAGCCAATCTTGCTGGAGACTGATGCCAGCCCTTATGGACTGGGAGCGGTTATCAGTCATAAGATGCCTGATGGAACAGAAAGGCCAATTGCCTTTGCATCCAGAACCTTGACTTCCAGTGAACTATCAATTATTTTTGGACTGAAAAAATTCCATAAATACCTCTTCGGCCGCCCATTCACTATTGTGACAGACCATAAGCCTTTGTTATCCCTGTTTGGTGAAAAGCCAACCAGCCCAATGGCGTCAGCCAGGGTTACCCGTTGGCATATGATCTTGTCGGGTTATGAATACAAGATTGTGCACAAGGGTGGCAAAGAGCATGCAAATGCAGATGCACTTTCCCGTCTACCATTGCCTGATACAGATCAGATGCATTGGCTGTTCGATGGTCTGTGCACGGACTCTGGTGAAAATGTCCAGATAAACTTGTTGGCAGAGGTCGAAACCAGTCCTGTTGAGGCTGAAGAGATTAGGGTCAAAACGAACAGAGATCCGGTCCTCTCTCGCGTTCGCACGTATATTTTACAGGGTTGGCCAGCATCTGTACGAAAGGACGAGCAGTTCACACCTTATGTCCACAAACGTGAAGAGCTTAGTGTTGAAGACGGCATTGTCCTCTGGGGTCAGAGAGTAGTTATCCTCAGTGACAAGGAGTTACGACGAAGACTGCAAAATGAACTACACTCTACACATCCAGGAATCGTCAGGATGAAATCACTAGCTAGGTCGTACTTATGGTGGCCTGGTATTGATCAAGCATTAGAAAACCATGTCACGGACTGTGTCGTTTGTCAAGAGAATCAAAGACAGCCCCAACACGCTCCGATACATCCATGGGAGTTTACCGATAAACCATGGTTACGCTTGCACATTGACTATGCTACCATCCATGGACAAGAAGTTCTTATCGTAGTAGATTCCTACAGTAAGTGGATTGATGCTGTACGAGTACAGTCCGCAACAGCAGTCAACACCGTTAAAGTGATGCGCAAATTATTTGCGACACATGGCTTACCCGAGACGATAGTTAGTGACAATGGCACTCAGTTTGTTTCTGAGGAATTTAGCAGTTTTCTTGCCACAAATGGCGTGGAACATGTCCGGACAGCACCACATCACCCGTCCAGCAATGGATTGGCTGAAAGAGCTGTACAAACTGTAAAAGACGGACTGAAAAAAGTTCATGGACCAGACATAGAAACTCGACTGCAAAAGTTTCTAATGAGGTATCGCATAACACCTCATGCTACAACTGGAACGAGTCCCAGTGAACTATTGTTCGAAAGACAAGTCAAAAGTCGTTTAGATCAAATACGTCCAAACTTGGCCAGAAAAGTGAAACAGAAACAAACACAAATGTGAAGACCTCGAAGGATAAGGGTTCAAAGGTAAGAGTAGGCCTACTCGAACTCAATGACTCGGTTGTGGTAAAAATTTTTGCCTCAGGACCAGTATGGTTGCATGTTAGTGGCATCTCAAGCCCTTTTATATATGAGATTCAATGAGAAGACGGTCGCACATTTCGCAGACACATAGACCACATTCGATTTTGTAGCTCCCGCTCATCTGGTGAGGTAAGCACACACACATTTCCTTTGATAGACATACCATGCCCACAAACAACTGGACGGCTTGCAACCAATGTGCAAGATATTTTGACAACGCAGAGTACTCACTACGAGGAAGACCCTGGCTTGGCCCCTGAAGTTAGAACATATGAGCCTTCAGAGGTGTATGAATCACAGAGAAGGGCAGATACCTCTCATACTGAAGTTCAACCAGTCAGAGGAGAATCTCAACGGGTAAAGCAACCAAGTGTTAGACTTAGAGATTACATGGTGTACAAATGAACTGACTGATCTAGATGGTATTTCTCTTTACTGGTTGAAAAGTCTTGTACTCGAGAATCAACTCATTCATTGTGGTAATTTGAAAGGATATCAACTAATAATTCACGAACTCCATATTTTTCTGGGGTATTTCATGTTAAATTTGATTGTAATTGTATGTTCGTTCATGATAACACTTAATTCAAGTTAAGTCAATAGATTGAATTTATGTTAAGTCGATAGATTGAATGGCTTTATTCGACCAATTGTGTGAAAATTATTAATAATTCATGAACTGTGTAATTTCTTTATCAATTGTTGTGAACTGAATTGAAGAGACTGTATTTGGACATGAATTGATTTTCTACTCTATGACACGTGGTGTTCTGACTAAAGAGGGAGGAATGTGATGTATTGGACTGTAAAGATATCACCCCTAAATGCATGGAACTTTGGGGATGTCCCCCGATGTCTTCTGTATGAATATTCATGAGAGGCATGCGCGAGATGGAGGCTTGCCATGCCGGCACTGGAGCAAGAGCTCAAATAAATGATGCAGTCCAAGTCTGGTGTTTTGTCATCCATCCTGTTGAGTGGACATGACAGCGGCGCGGAACGCTTAACACATAACTTGACTAATGGATGTGTGGTAAAATAACAAGTGAGAGGGTCGTATTTTGAGCTTTTCGTCGAAATTTTTGTTTTGGTCGGGTTAGAATTCCATTTAGAACCGGAAGAGCTACAAATAGCCACCAAGAGTGACTGGGTGTATAAATAGACCCGATTTGTTTAGTGCTTTTCTCTCTTTTCACGTGTTCTCACGAAACTATAGTTAGTGCGACAGTAGCTGATTACCGACAGTACCGGTAGCGGATCACTTGATTGATTACTTAACTAACGATTCGTCCATGATTGAACTTTTGCCTGTGTTTCTTAAGGGTTCTCATAAAACCTCTATTTGTTTCGCGAATAGCCTGAACAAAAATCAGCGACAAACTTTCGTTTTTCTCGAAATTTCAGCCTCCACAGCACTCCCGATAGACCGCCATGCGTCATATGTTAGTAAGTTCGAAAACGAAGAGTTTTGTTCGATGTGATATGTAGACGAGAAATGTTGACTATTTGTTGTGATATTAATATTTATTGTAACGTTATGAACCTACCGATTATTCACTGAAAGACTGTAACATAATCATTAGGGGTAACTGAACTGTCGTAGTCGTTGATTGATTCTCGATGGTAAACGCGGTAGTTACGGATCAATCGCATTCGGTAATTGAGATGCTCGACCATTTGATCAATCTCCGCAATCTGATTAAGACTCAGACTTAATAACCGCTTCTCTATCGGACATATCGCTAATTAAGATCTGGGACAGAGCCTATAACAAATTCGTCAGATGACCTCCGAACGTTTGTTCCCGGGGTAAAATATTGGCCCAATGAGACGCCTCGTAGTATAGCGTGTCGGCTTTACTGCTAATATTAACGTTGTTGTTGCGATGCAGTTATGAACTGATTTTATGAAACAAAATAACCGTACCTATATATCTAGCAGTGCAAGAGAAATCCCTTAATCTTTTCACCTGGTCTGTCATCGAAGAGAGCAACGCGGAGCAAATAATAATCTTCGATGAATGCTCATGGAGAGCAAGAACTTCGTCAGCCGCCTGGGTTGGATTTTTCTGCGCCTCGTTCACTGCACTCGGCAACATCTGGTAAGGCAAAGATTTCCCGTAGCCGGTAGGAAGAACGGCTATACAGTGTCTCTTACGTACCATGTAAGAAAGCATCTGCAGTTGCTCCTGCTTTAATGCGGGCACGTCAAATTTATGGCACACCATTTCGATCTCGCCCTTGAACTTCGCCGCCACTGAATAGGCACCTATCCGCCTGTTGAAGTTGGACTGTGATTGGTCGCCAGTCTGACATGCGCGACAGATTTAAGATACAGACTGTCCCAGATCTTAATTAGCGATATGTCCGATAGAGGAGCGGTTGTCAAGTCTGAGTTTTAATCAGATTGTCAATCTCCGTAAACTCAGATATAATATCACGGATTATTATACCTCACTGTATATTCGTTTATTTTAATTGGTTGAGATACGATCGCGTGATATTCCGCAATTCTCGATGTCTTATGAAAAAACAGCTCGCCAATGTGATGTCCCACGATCTCGCGCTGATATCACATGATAACGCGCCGACGTCACACGGCAAAGGCAATGTCACACGGTCTCGCGCAGTTATCGCCCGTGAACAGACTCTTTCGTAGCATTGTCGTCTGTTGTGCTGTCATTCCGCTGTAATCGCATTTTACGTTACCTTGGTTTTTCTCTTTACACTGTACGTCTATTTGTATTGTTTATGTGTTTTTTTTGTATAATGAAACAGATATTGCATGCTGTGAAGTGTGATATCACGATTTGTCAGCTCTCGAAGGTGATGCTCAACTCGTGCTCCGCACTCGTTGAACATCAATTCTCGAGCTGACCAATCGTGATATCACACCTCACAGCCTGCAATATCTGTATAATATTATATATCTGTATTTGTTAGCCAATCAGGTGGCTAACTTGGTGAAACAATTTCAAAATCATGCCCACAGTAATTACACACGGTAGCACGTGGACTAATATATAGACATTATCGGGAAACAGTGTCCAAATATGGCATCATTTCCAGACAGTCTGTGTGTTAAACCTTAAAGATCAAAGACTTTACTCCCGCCAAAAAGTTTGGCTTTGTTAGGGGGTGGAAAATATCAAAAGACTGTACCATGGCAGGATGTGTCAGTCAGTCTTTTTCGTACATAATGCACTCCCAAACATGCCTGAGAGACCAGATATAGCAATAATCGCGATTGATGGAAAACAAATCGGCTTAGAAGAAAGCTAGCAAACAAACGACCAGGGCCTCGATATTTGATCATCAATATTATCAGATTTAACCTTCTGAAAGAATTATACACGTAACCAGCCATACTATACAATGGATATCACAATTGTTTTGTAGTATTAAGATTGAATAACAATTCCACGAGTCTGATAAATCATGTATAAACCGATGGTAAATTCTCGAAAATAAGGCAATGAATGTGCGATCTTGAATGTATTCGCTTGAAAACAAAGTCCCCAAAATATATCTTCCGAAGGAGTCATACATTAGGGAAAATACTTCTCAGTTATGCCCAGAGAGGACAAGGCATTTGAAAATCACGAAAATTGTCATTTGACAGCTGCATATAAAAAGTATATACAGCAGATTTTGAGATGTCAAAGATTCTCACGTAGGTGCCTCAGACTCGGATACATGAAGTTTGTTATCCTTTTTAAGGATTTCCTGCATTCATATTTGAATATATACCAATTTCATTCTTCGTGCAGAAATAAATGTAAGTTGGTGTTGAAGTATAGCCACGGCTGCAGCGTGGCATTTATCTGGAGCATGCATGTGCAAACAACGATTCCCAAAATAGACAGTTGTTCTCAAACAGTTGTCAAAACGTATTGCATTTTGTGTTTTGGGTGGGCCGGATCAACTTCGCCGAGTTCGACCGCTTGGTATTCCTATCCGTATCACGTTTTCTTGCATATCTTATCCCGCTATGCGAATGACTGCTCACATGAATAGCATGAAGGTCTCTATTACATGATGTTCATACAGTCCCTGGTAACAAGTGAAGCGAAGCGAAACACGAGTTACGAAGTAGCACGAACGAGCATGCGCACTACAATCTCATATTGTTGTGAGGATATGATATTTATCACCAATTTTGAGAACGAGTATAGGGGCGTTTGGTGAGATAGCTTTGTCCCAGCAGTTTTCTGCAAAAAGTTTGTTTCCCGTCGATCGCAATCTCCACATTTTAGGCAATCCCCACATTTTACAGAGGATCCAGCAAATGATACTATGCATGATATTTATACGCCATATGCCAAACTTCCATGGATATTACTGCCAAGGGAAGGTGGATATATCCTTCACGGTATCAGTCATATTGGGATTATCCAACGCAAGAAGATCGTCTATATAGCATTTGGTTAGTTAGAAGGAACGGGCTTCTAAATGATCACATGTTTGCAATTTCCGCATATGTTCGTATTCACCTTTATAGAAACTTCCATGTTTTGCGAGAGAATTTGTTGTAATGGGCTAGAACGTTTGTCTGATAAGGCGGTTGGTGAGTAGTAGTAAAAGGCTAAATTGGGTATGATTGACCTACTTTTGGGGAGGTCATCGATGACGTCACAGAGGTCAAAGGTCACAGAGGTCAAAGAAAATGGACCGGAAATGACCTTTTGTACTCTTCCGCGGTGATGCGGTCTGGTGGTGAGGCGGCCAGAAAGTAGTCCGGCGGTGCTGCGGTTCGGACAGAAAAAGTAGTCCCAGGGTCATACGTTGCTTTTCGCCTATGACGTCACTATGACGTCACATCAGGGTCAAAAGGTCACACCCAGGTCAAAAGGTCACTTCCGGGTCACCTGACAACCTGGAGTTATCTCCCCCTAGTTTTTGCCACCAGGGGCAACGAGGGCACCTGGGCCATATATACCAGGGTCAGTCATCAAGGTCAATACGAGCCAATTAGCTCTTTGTGGTTAACTACGGTATAAAAACAACCCAAACTCACAATGTTGTATTGACGCTTTCGCCGATTCGTGATTTGATTTGATTATTATCGCGCGTGCTCTGGAAACCTAAAAATAGCATAGAACTTGGCCTGCGACTTAGGGTGTATAATTCATTATTACAGTTGAAATATTATTTTATAATTCACCCCTTATGTTGAAAAGGGTGATTTACTGTTATATGATATCCCGTATTATTGTTATCAGAATAAAAAAAAATTCAGCTCATCGGATGGTGTTGTTGTTAATTACTATTATTATTATTATGTAGGCAGCGGATGTGTTGTTGTTTACTATAAGTTTATTATGTAGGGAGCTGGTGTTAAAGTTAAAAAAAATCATCTCATCGGAAGGGCCCATTCCAAACTATCCAAGCTTTCTAGTTGGTCCAGTACCGTGCCCAGGGACGGGCGATCGGTAATGGTGAAGGGCTGCTCGAACACCAGGGTATTGTTACTGGGGTAAAAGTACTGGAGCTGGTCTGTCTCCTTATGCCGTAATAAATACCCAAAGGTGAGATTTAATTTGAACGCTGTGGCTTGGTCCTCGAAAATAGTATAGGCGTAGTGGGGGAGACGGGTGTTTTCCTCTAACCGAAAATTGTATAAGTCCAGTATCGGGCAAAAACAGTGCCGGATAGTAGGCCAATGCCGTTGGTAGATTGTACGCACAGCTTGTTGTACCGAGGCGGGTCGTCAGGATCTGTGGTAAAATTTCCCTCAGCAGTGGGCGAACTGGCGAGCGGTGAACGTTGCATGCCACTGTTCCGACCACCCCTAACCTAGAAAAAACAGGCCGCCATCTTGAAAATATGCAAATGAAGGGTCAAACAAGTGCAATGGGCCGCCATCTCCCTTTTTACCACCCCTAACCTAGAAAAAACAAGCCGCCATCTTGAACCGACCAATGCACCCAATGACCTCATTTGCAGCCACGCCCACTCATGCCATAAACTCACGCACCGCACGCCCACAAACCAAACGTACCTACTGAGCCTTTTGTTTACATTCTGTGAGCGGTCTCATTTAAAAAAAAATGTATAGTTTTGTTAATTAGAAAAAAATGTTTGATCCCATATAAGTATGTGTTCGATGAAAATGGGGCGGGGAGGGAAAGATTTTATTTTATGGTCAAGTGTACATATTCTTGTTTGGCATATCGTATTTGATCAAAAAACATGGGGAACCCTCTCCACAGAGTAGACATTTTACACCAAAAAAAATATCTGAACCCATGGGGACTAATAAACATAATCTATAGGTGTTGTACCATATTATTATGACGACTCTTCTAGCATTCGTGCGACCCCAGTGTCGAGCGTTTATTGTCCAGTTTGCACAAACAAACAAAGAAAATTGGCGGTCACACAACGTTCGTCCTACGTATGCTGACCGACAGAGCATGACGTCATCGGGGACCAACATGTGGTCTTCCGTGGTATGAATGAATTAGATACATACACCCGCCCGTTAGTTTGATATAATTTTGCATGGTACAATCACTCGCAAAAGGTTGAAAATCATCCGTGCAGGTCTGTTTGTGTAAGATTATGAAAAATGGCGTCCCACGGCCAATTTCCCCGGATCCTAGCTGAATTCAGATCGTAGCTCCATCTTTACACTCTGACGCAAGGGAGACAACTCGCACTACGCCAACCCTCTTGTAGGCGAAACTCCTCGGTGATGTCCCCTGATTCGCACATTTGCATCTATATCCTGTGTGGCGATCGGTGGCGCAATACAATCAGCAAAGGAAAAGAATGTATCACCAACAATGGATGCCATTTATGACCAGACCTTTGACCTCTGATGACATACGTTCACACTAAATTCGGACAATGGACATGGCTTATCTCTGGGTAACCCAGTGATATCCCTCATGCTTAAGATCAAGCAATATATTAATACAGTAGGGTGATTACACTACTATACCCCTTATCTCAATCTAAATAAATTAATATCCTATCAATGCTCCCCAATCGAATATGTCGCTATGTAGGATCTTACTGATTTCAATCGAATTCCGCGTTCAGAGCGCCCAGCTAATGAATATTTAATAGTCGCATTCACGACCGCATTTTAACTACTCTACTTGCAGTCGGGGAGGGGGATAGGGTCATGGTCTCTGCTCTGCAACAACTGATGCAACTAGTCCGCTCTTTCCAAAAAGCCAATCAGTACATTGGAGAAGCGGACAAAGTGGAGAAACATATACTCATCCACGACGGTGTCTTCTTAAGCTACACGATATACAATGAGGCTCCTTTAGTCCATATTCTCACCGGGCGGTATGATATCAACAGTCAAAATTGGCGGACCTTAAGACCGGGAGCGTACTCACCAGAACTTTATATTAGAATTTGAAGTAAATTTCATTTTATTTAGCAAAAACTCACCTGATTTCAACACTTATTGCATTCTCTGTCTACATTGAATCGCCAGTGAGGAAAAAGGCCAAGGCTTCCTTCTCGACCTGAGCTCCACATAGTGACGTTTTGCTACCCAGGGCGGAGGGTGGTTGGGCATCACGTCTTATTGTCATGAGTGACATATACCCCCAACCCCACTTTCCGAAAGGGCGACAGAGGAAAAGACACCATCACCATTAAAAACAGGGTGAAAACTCTCGTCAGACTTTTATCTTGCCAATGGAGTAGAGGTCGTCACATGTCAACGTCATGTCACGGAGGTAGAAAAGAAGCAAATGTTGTATTTAACCTCCAATAACACGCCCTCATTACATCACTCACATATCTATTTGTTCACATCAGCCATGATGCTCCGTGACTCGAGACTTCAACAAGCGCAGCGCAGACGTGAGGTACGCTAATCTAATAGTATTTTGACCCAGGGACCTTTGAGAAAGTACCCCAAATACACGCAAGTGCACGGACTGGACTGAACTGGACGTCAGATTCAAGGAAATAGATAAAGCTAGAATCTTGAACTCTCGAGACATGTTGTTGTAGATAGCTTGATTCTTTGCCACGAATTCCGGAATTGTGGATAACACCGCGTGTTCTCAATTTCTAGAATATCTGATAGTCCTTACATCGAGTACATGGAGCTTTGACACACGAGCTGCTGAAGCAAGTGCCATCAAAAACGAAGTTACTTGAGAAGCTACTTGAGATCAGTAGTATTGATCGGCTCGAAGGGTGCCTCTCCTAATTTACGAAGTACAAGGGCTAAATTCAAGTTCGGTAATTTAGGAGGGATCGACTGACTGATTCGTAATTTTTAACGACTTGATGAGCTATGTCAAATTCAAATTAGTCGAGGGGTTAATGTCAATAGAAGTATTGGCTGCGCAATTGCCGCTCTGTAGCCGTCAACTGGAGACAATACCAAACATTTATCATTAAAGAGATACAACATGTAATCTGCTACTTCTGGGATAGTAGATGCATTAGAAGATGAAGGTCTAACGGATTGGACCACTCGGCGACCAGCTTTCTCAGAAAATCCCGCCTGAGCATAGTTTTCTTGAGCACATACACACGGGATAGTGAAACGGCCCCGATTGGCGGTAATAGATCGACGACTTGGACCGAAACAATGGGTTGTGCCAAATCGGAATTGGTCTTGGTACATCGACCAGAAGATCCAGTAGGTCCGGCAACCACGGCCTCGCTGGCCACCACGAAACAATGAGATATACGACAAAGTGTGTTCGTGGTATTTTGGAGTACCTTAGCAAGTATTGCCGGTGATGGGAATGCGTATGCAACCATACTCCTCCAATCTTGAGACAGAGCGTTCACTGCATATTCCAGCCGATCCGGGACCGGTGACATGAACGGAGGCATTTGATTGTTTCGCCGTGTGGCAAACAGATCTATGTGCGGCATTTCCCAGACATGTGTTATATGTTGCACTATGTCGGGGGAATTTGCCGTTTTGTTGGAATTATTGGATTGCGTCTCGATAGCGAGTCCACTGAGATGTCAAACATCCTGGGATGCGTCTGGCCAACTCTGTTGGAACACTGTCAACACTTTGCGGAAGTCTGGCGGTGAAGTGGGAAAGTCCTTGTTGAGGCTCTTAAGGTTTATAACCATGTGCATCTTGAACCTGTCTTTTTTTGGGACCAGAAAGACGGGCGCGACCGAAAAAGCACTGTTTCGGTGCTCCGGCCACCGAGTATGGCTAAAAAATCACTTCTTCGACTTGGACTGCTGAGATTTCCCATTATCACCATTGTTTTCACCCCAGGTAGGTTCACATTGGAATTTTTCGGGGCAGAGCTAGCCTCGTTGCTCTTTCGTCCTGCGAAGCCGGTTCTGCTAACACGCTAATGAACATATTCGGAACTGAGGCCATATCAGTTGAGGATGGAAGTGTCTGTACCGTCCTCTTATCCGGATCTGACCGTCCTGTTTCCGACTCAATACCCTGCACTGGATCAACATTGGTGGGTTCAATATATTCTAATTCACCGTATTGATCCGTATCCACCTCTATATTCTCTCGAGCCTCCTGCCAGTAGGGACTCTTGGAGGGGATACACACCGTTCAATTTGTTTCCCAATTAGACGACTGAGCGATTTGATGGCGAAACCGAGGAAAGGCCAGACACCGTAAGTCGGTCACTCAATACCTTCGTTATAATCTTCATTTCCTCCCTCTGTTGTTCCATTCGCGCGAGTATGGCAGCCAGGGTTGGACCAGATATCTCTAGTTAACCGGAAGGCGGGTCTGAAGGGAGATGCGCACAGCCAGTGTACAGGTTTATGAACTGGCATTCGTGGTTTGAAACAGGAAGTACGGACAGGAGAGGGTAACAGACCCGTTCAAGAGCAAAGAACACCACCGGTATTTGGTATTTGCGTCGTGCTGTGCAAGAACGGATCCCTTTCCAAAATCGGATGTCTATAGATCTGCCCAAGTTGCACAGATGTTGTGTCATGCGATGCAGTGCTATAGACGCAAGTCTCGACATATAGGTACCAATATACATACCTGCTCTTGAAAGTCGTTGTGGGAACCTCATTCTCAGGTGGCTCAGAAGGCTCGTTCTTATAGCCTCGGCAGGGGAGTTGGGCCACCAGAGAAACCGGAAGTTGCAAGGAATTTAGATCGACCATATTAACCCGTTAATAAGGACATTCCGGACGATCCAGGTCTCAGCAGAGTTTGGGGACTCACTCTCGTGAACCCTGATCTAAAAGATATGAACAGAGGCGATGTACCCGTAGGTCCTACGGACTGCCCAAAATCATAAGTCACTTCCTGTCGGGAGACCGGGTGTAACTGGCTTCCCGACACCAAGCCTGAATCAGTTTCCGATTTTCCGTCTTCATCAGTAGGCGTCTTGGACATCGTAACTTCGATATCCACCTTCGCCATTCCGGATGACATCCTCTACCAGTACCGTCTTGGTCAGTTTCTTACCTGATTTACCCTTGTCTAAATCGAGAGTCATAGAAACTGAGCCGGGGAGGCGATTGTTTATTAGTCGTATCAATAACTAGCGCAGACCACCAGCTGCCGTATCGACAGGCCTTGAGCCTCCTCGTTTCCCATGGGACAGATAGAATAACTCTCAGGCCGATTGAAACCAGGGGGCACTTGAACAGTTGAACGTCTACAAAGGCGTCTTGAATGCGGTTCATACAGAGGCTTCGACAGACCACAAGAATTGCGAAACATTTGAAAGGCCGTTTCGCTTCATTAATACAACGAATACTTCCCACAGGACTTCTTGAAGACACACAGGCATCGCAGTAAGCAACCACTCGTTTCCACGGAATGAAGAACAATAAGGATATGTTGGCGTGAGCATGCGCGTGACTTGCAGGGCGAGATCTGAGGAGAATTCATTTTTTCTTCACTGGTGATTCAGTGACGACACAGAATGCAATAATTGTTGAAGTGCGTTGAAGTTTTCAGCGTAAATAACTTGATATTTTAATTTAAAATTCCAACTTGAACGTCAATTTATTCTTTCATTTAACAAATTCGTATGAGAAATCTATCAGGGAGGCTGGAGTTATATTTACAACTGGCTTGAAATGCTCATTATTTATTTTGAGGAAAGTATTGGGGAAGTGGGGAACATACAAGCACCCAGAACAAATACTCCTTCGCTTGGCAATGCCAAACATGGAAGGTACAATTAACGAACATACATTCGTAGGATTTGGAATTCTCCTTATATGGTTTATACTGACTTTCTTGCATTAAATAGATTACCAGACATCTTCTCGCTCTTCCTACCTTAATATCAGATACACAATTGTTTACTATCCCATAGTAACAGATTGTGACCTGTGTAAGAGGCTCGAGTGTAATAATCAACGTCACAAAACATTGTTACAGAAACTTATAAAACAGGGTTATACCACAAAGTGCCTCCACTCAAATTTTCTCAAATTTGGCGACACATATCGCATGCTGATAGCAAAATACGAGCGTAGCGTGCAAGATCTATGGCGTTACGTTTCGTAACTTGTGTCTAATTCCGCTTAACCCGGGGCTAGGGGCTGTACTTCAAAATCTTCATGGTGCTCATATGGACAGCCACAATCAAAGCGTGACTGAGATACATCATTCTCTAGATGACGATTTACAACGATTATTATGGATTAAGAATACTGATCAGCGATACGGATTTGATATTTTTGGAACAGCATGGTGCCTTGCCGGCAACATTGAAAACTGTTGACCGCTTCTCTCTTGCAGGAAACTAGCCTATGTTTATGTATATTATGATTCTCTTTTTGAATTTGGTACTAATACTGTTATATGGAATATGGAATAGCTCTTTGGATTATGGACGCGGTTATTCTTTAATGGACGACGGCTCAATCATGAATGATGGACCAGACGCTTGTAATTACTCCTTTTCGTAACGCGGTAACTATTTTGGTCTTTAATTTGTCGCTCTATTTTGTATCATCAACGTAAAGTCTAGTTCGAATCGGAGTTTTCAGGTAAACTTTCTTCAACATTGATGAATGTTTTTGAACGCAATGGATATATCTTTCAGTTTAGCATACCAATGTAAGTTTGTAAATGTTCCAGTCGCTCGCCTAGTATAACTGCTAGCATTGATGGCATTGAGAATATGTATTTCACTAGCTGTTGTGCTGATGTATCGGAAAGAAATCTTTTGAGGTTCCATGAACTCGAAGTAATTTGCTACAGCTTTGTGAACTCGAGAATTGATTTTCACATCTTTATATGTTGTTGGTGCCCTGCGTCATTATACTGGGTCTGGTAGACCTATTCAGGTATTAAAGCGAGGTTAATGAAGTATACTTGATTGAGTGTATCGCACTCAACCAGAGTCCAGGGTAGACCTTTTAATTTGCTATATCACTTGGCGAGGAATTTTCAATCTAAAATAGTTTCATTTAGTTATTTGCCGGTGTTATCATTTTGTGTATGCTATATTTCATTCGCCCTGAAGCTAGATATTAATGTTAGATATTAATGCTTTTCGTCAAACAGACCGGAAACACAAAACAATGTACGCTTCCAATGAAACGGACGTAAATCTTCAGAGGTCTTCGGTTGAAATTTCTAAATGGAACTCTTTTGAAAAGCACGTAAGATCGCATAACTGCTTCGTTCATGCGATAAGCTGTGAACAAACAAGTGAAATAAAGCAAATATTACACTCTTACATTAGCGTCTGTCTTCCTATAGGGCATATCTGAAAACACATTTACTCACGGGTACAATAAACAGTCCTTCCCGAGCAGGCCTCCGTCGCCTTTCTCTTTCTCATCACTCATCTTATACAATCTTAGATGTCTCGGTGATATTGATCGGTTTGACAGAATATAAATTTGGTACGACTGATAAACTAAGTCACCCCTATCTCACCATCTTACATTGTTATAACAGTCTCCTACACTCTCCAAATCAAAGTGATATATATCGCCTAGGACATCAAACCTGTCTGCTTGATTTCAAAACAAAAACATATTTTTCTAAAAAGAAACTGAATCCGTCGGCAATTAACTACAAAACGGAGCACTGCACTTTCGTTTGCGCATGCGCATTTGAACCACAATTGCCTCTTGCACATGACTATGTCCAGAGGTCTCCGTTGGTGAAACTCCGATGTCTCTACCCACTGTCGTACTCGGTAGAGAGTTGTGAAACTCAGGTGTATCCAACACCAACCTCCTAACGGTTATCTCACCTTATGCCATGTCGATCGACCCTGCCGCCATCCTATTTACATATAGCCCTGTACAAAAACATCATTTCAGAAAACCTGAATCTTATCAGCCAAACAGTCCTTATCAACATAACTAAATACTAATATATTTGATTTTTCAGTTGTGAAAGTACGTGAGCATTTGATTCCGAAAAACAAACATTGCTAATTTGTTGTCAAACAAACGATCGTTAGCTTAGATGTAGTGTTGTTGTTGTTGTTGTTGTTGTTGTTGTTGTTGTTGAAAGAGATGAAGAATTATTGCATTAGTCACCGATTGTTTGTTTTTTCTTTTGTCAGCCGAATTCCTGCATTTGATTAATTCTGTTTAATTCAAGTTGTACGGATACAGAGCAGATAGGATAATCTCTCACTTTTAATTTCCGTCAAAGGCTACATAGCTTGGTGAAGACACACTGTGCGGAGAATGTCAGGGCGGTTTTTTCGCCCTCAGTAAGTGACTGAAGGCAGGGTCGATCGACATGGCTTAAGGGGAGATAACCATGTTTGAAGGTTTCACCAACACCTGTCGTTTTCGGTAGGAAGTTCCACTTCCAGTTGAGTATTCGACGCACAATGCCCTATCGTTCCACATGACTGGATCTATAGGTATCGTTCGATGAAATTTTGGAGTTTTCAACTCCTGTCGTTCTCGATAGAGAGTTCCACTTCCGGTTCCAGGGAAACCATTCAATCTCTACAAAAACGGTCGTGAGGTCACGACTGTCATACAAGTGCGAGCCATATCTCTATTATGATAACGAAGCTTTCTCTTACATCATCGCTCTAATGATCTGTCCCGTCCACTGGTAACTTTAGCAACAATCAACAGACAATTCAAAATGTCAAGCACTTGAATCGTGTATCATGTCAACCACAGGGGCTTGTCATTGTTCAGTTATTAATTATGATATTACTATTCATATATACTCTCCTGCTACTCCATAATATCAAGGGGATGCACTGTGGACCATAGTTTTCCCGCCAACCCGCCTCGCCCCCGACGAAAACGGCAACTCACACATTCAATAAAACTTCATCCGCCCTTATTTCTTACCCCAACTTGCTCTCTGAACTTCAATTCATTAGTTGGAACATAATAACTCTCCGTTCTGTTCTTTCAGTTGCTTAAATTCAGCAATCAAACTTGCAACGCTTGTGTCAAATTACAACACATATAAGGGAAGTGGGAAGAGGTGCCGACATATGACTTCACAGAATAGTCTTCTAGAGAACGGTAGTCGAGTGCACGTGACTAGCACGTGGCCCATCGATAGAATTGAAAATATGGCGGCGACTGTGGTAAAAGCAACGTGTTCAGGAGAAACCAATACAGCGAAACCTGTAGATAATTCCCCAACGAGTGTAACCAAGGTAACGATTCCCTGAATAGGTAGATCGGTAATTTACTGGGCATGGACACGTCCCTCTCTATAAAAAGTATCCGAGCTGATGTGAAAGAGACGATCATTTCGCGCCTAAACGATGAAATGAAAACTAGACGGAAATGGAAATTTCGGATTTCCCGATAATACCGGATAGCTCAAAGAATGCAGATTCAGATGACATTATTGATGTGAATTCAATTGCAAGTGCGATTGTCAAGCAACTTATACTTTCCATCATCACAGCAGTAAGATCAGCAGTTGCAGTGACTGTCGATAAAGCTGGAGCCATAGATGACATGAATTCGAGAATGGCTGCAAGAGAAGTTGATTGACTATCACCAAAGCAGCATGATCAGAATGAAGTACGACAGAAATGAGCAATATACACAATGGGGAAACAATCCGTGTAACCTGGCTACCTGAGGAAGACGGTGAAAATCTGGAGAAAAAAATGTCCAAGCTATTAAATGAGTTGGCTGTAGAGGAACATAACGAAAATACTGTTTATGACCACTTTCTAAATAACAAAAAATATCTTCTATGTAGTCAGCTATGGGAGCTGTGTCATTACGAGCATCAGAGGGATACTGTATGTTCGCTTTCAAGACTACCGGTCTGTTACCTCCTATTATGTGAGATCCCGTTGGTTGAGTGGCTTAGATCACCGACATATAGTGCCTGCGATTAGATGCCTTATACTCTGGGGGTCGCTGGACTCGACCAAGTTTCTGCTATAGAATCTGTGCTATACTGAGACAGTGTAATTCCAAAATAATGAAAATACTGGTAATATATGACTTTCTAAATGACAAAAAATATCTTCCAGTTATCAATCTGATGATGCACTGATCACCAGTTGTGTTCTGCCTAACGCGACTGTTCATGCCAGTAATATAGGTAACAGTCCTACTGTTATCAACTCTGGCAATAATAATATGCTTACAGGTTCTGTCACTGAAGACCATTTCGACAGATGTGATCGGAGCTCTACCGTTGCTGAGAATGTTCGTACATCCTGCAAAGGTTTGGAGTTTGACAGTCCTGTTTCATCTAGACTAGCTAGTGATAATTTGCACATTGATCTTGAATACAGCCTGAGATGTACACAGATAAGTTATCCGTCTTGCTTTTCGGAATGTCTTTGGCCATGTCCAGGAGCTCAGCACTCGGTGAATTTCCGACTACGTTGTCCGGATATGATATTTTCATGTTATGCGAAACCAATGCTATGGGAATCAATCTTCTTTAGCTGTCTTGGAATGTTGTTCACTAGTATATTGAATATTCGACTGAATGCTTCTGCAGAATCGGTTGGTCTTCTTTCTGAAAACCAGGCAGGTTATCACAAAGAGCATAGCACTGTGGATCATGTATTTTTATTAAAATCATTGATGCAATCAGAAAAAGAAACTTTATGGTGCATTTTTAGACTTAGAAAAGGCATTCGAGTCTGTATGGTGTGCAGCCCTGTGGCTAAATTTAATCAAAAATGGTCTTGATTGAAAAATAGTAAGAGTCATTGTAAATATGCAAGAGGAAATTAAGTCATGTGTTATCAAAGATGTCGAGAGATCGATTTTCTTCCCATACTCGCGTGGAATTCGACAAGGAGAACATCTTTCCCGTTTTGTTTTTTCTTTGTATCTGAATGATTTAGAAGAATTTTTAGTCAACTCTGATGCAAAATATGTCGAGGTGTACCATGACCTGTAATACAACAAGAGCTAAATTCTTACTTGAAGAATTAATTAACAAAAATTAATTAACATAATTTATGAGGAATTGATTCTCAAAGAGTTGTCAATGATTTGCATGTGTCCTATAAATTATGTAAAATGGTGTAATACGATATTGTCATACCTGAATAAAAAATATATTAAAAAAAAAAATCTTACTTGAAACTGCTATACTGTTGTATGCCGATGATACCGTTTTAATGGCTTCTATACAGCTGAATATCTACAAAAGGCTTAAGATGGCTTTGCAGAGTATTGCTTCATATGGAAGCTGAATGTCAACTGTGATGAATCGAAAATACTTATTATATTTAGTAAAAGACGAGTTAACCCAACGAAATTTCAATTCAGAATAAATGGTGTTTTCCTTGATACGTTTGACATTTACAAATAACTTGGGGGTGGTGTTCTTCTACAATGGATTTTTTTTGTGTATGCGCTATTTATATGATCAAGCCAGAAAAGCCATGTTTGGTGTCATTAAAAAAAAAGTAGATTCTTATATCTCCCATCTGATGTGCAGTTAGATTCGTTTGACAAAATGGTCATTCCAGTGTTGTTATTTGGATGCAAGATATGAGATTTTGAAAACGTAGATATTGTAGAAAGACTCCAACTTTAGTATTGTAAATTCATCTCGAGACTTAACGACAGTACAGCCAGTACATTAGTCTATGAGGAAACGGGTCGTTACCCTTTATCAAAATCAAAATAAAACTGCGTATGGTCAAATTTTGGTTGTTAATATGCTCCTCGGACAAATACTTCAGTATCCTGTAAAAAAAATTGCTCGTCTTCAAAGATCAGGAATGCTTGCTTTGAAACGGATTTCTCATGTTGAACGTATATTTACTTCGTGTGGACTTATTAGGGTTCCATGCCAGCATGGCTGGAAACCTTTTGTTTTTGGTAGTATTATTATTATTTTTCTTCCGCCAAATTTTGTGCGGGTCGCCCAGTCAACACCGCCTCACCGCTGGAGCTGAAACTTCATAGGCTGATTGGCCCACATGGGATCTAGTGCATATCCACCAATGAAGCCGATTGGTCGAAACCCCTGGCGGCCATCTTGGATTTAGCAAAAAACCTGTTAAGCTATTCATCTCCGCAACTGATGAAGCGATCGACGCGAAACTTGGCACACGTAATCAATGAAGTGGGCTCTCCCAAACTTCTATTTGAAAAGTTGCTACGTTAAACAAGATGGCCGCCATCGGCCAATCAAAATAGCCGGATTTTCAAGTAACGGATTTGGACCGGAAAAGTTATGAAATATGTTGTAGGACACGGCGATCACGAATATGCAAAACTTTTGCTCCTAGATCACGTGGTTTGGCCGCCATCTTGAATTTTGTTAAAATCGGAACACATCTTGTACAGGCTAGACCTCTGGCACTACGGAAGGTACAGACTTGCAGTTTGTTGCATTATATTGTCGAGGAGCAGCTCTTTCGAAAATATGCCACTAATTTGCACGTAACTTCTATAGTTGTCCCGCCATTGTCAAATGTTCTCACCCAAATTTGCGAATTAACCGACTGTCCTTCAGTGGTAACTATGTAATCTTGTGTCATTCGTCCAGTCAACACCGCCTTACCATTGGAGCTGAAACTTCATAGGTTGATTGCCCCACATGGGATCTAGTGCATATCCACAAATAAAGCGGATTGGTCGAAACCCCTGGCGGCCATCTTGGATTCACCACAAAACCTGTTAAGCTATTTAACTCCGCGACTGTTGAAGCGATCGAAACGAAACTTGGTACACGTAATCAATGGAGTGGGCTCTCTCAAATGTCTATTTGAAAAGTTGCTATGCAAAACAAAATGACCGCCATCGGCAAATCAAAATGACCGGATTCTCAAGTAACGGAGAAAGTGACGAAATATATGTTATATGATACGGCGATCACGAATATGTAAAAGTTTTTTCCCTAGGTCACGTGGTTTGGCCACCATCTTGAATTTTGTTAAAATCGGAACGCATATTTTACAGGCTAGAACTCTGGAACTACGGAAGGTACAGTCTTGTAATTTGTTGCATTATATTGTCCAGGAGCAGCTCTTTCGGAAATATGCCAACCCTTTTCAAGTAACTTCTATAGATTTCCCGATATTGTCAAATGTATCTCATCCAAATTGGCGAATTAATCGATTGTCGTTCAGTGGTAACTATGTAATCTTGTGCCATTCGTCCAGCCAACACCGCTTCACCACTGGAGCTGAAACTTCATAGATTGATTGCCCGACACGGCATCTAGTGCATATACACCAGTGAAGCCGATTGGTCGAAACCCCTGGCGACCATTTTGGATTGACCACAAAACCTGTTAAGCTATTCATCTCCGCGACTGTTGAAGCGATCGACGCGAAATTTGGTACACATAATCAATGCAGTGGGCTCTCTCAAACCTCTATTTGAAAAGTTGCTATGTAAAACAAAACGGCCGCCATCGGCCATTCAAAATGGCCGGATTTTCAATTAAGGGATTTGGACGGGGAAAGTGACGAAATAAATGTTATATGATACGGCGAACATGAATATGTAAAAATTTTGCATCTAGGTCACGTGGTTTGGCTGCCAATCCTGAATTTTGAACAGGCTAGAACTCTGGAACTACGGGACGTACAGCCTTGCAGTGTGTTGCATTATACTGTCCAGGAGCAGCTCTTTCGGAAATATGCGAACCATTCCAACCAAGCTTCAATTATGTTCCCGCTATTCTCAAATGTGGCTCACACAAATTCGCGAAATGACGGATTTTTCTTCAGTGGTAAATATGTAGGTTAGATGTAAAAGGTAGCAATGACGTCACTTGCAGCAAAGTTAATTCTGGTTCGCGTTATGACCGTCGAGAGACACCAGACAGTGAAAGGTGGAGGGTATTCTAACCTGTAAGCGTGATAAACATTAAGCATTCGCACTGTTTTTTCATCAAGTTTTAACATTTACTTCGTCGAAAAAAAAACAAAAAACGTGCAATAGATATCGAACCGGAGAAGATTTTCACAATGCGCTCAATTAAAGATTATATATTTACACGGAGCAAAAGTTTTCTAGTGATTGTGGGGAAGAAAGATACAATTGCACGTTCCTAAATTAAACTAATACAACAAATAAACTTTTCAAAAATGCGAATACATCACACAAGCAAAAGACTCACATAGAAAACAATATACTGCTTTTATAACTTTTTCATTTCCATTCATGTCTCGATTATCTCTCTTCCTTCGCATCTGTTGCTATCGCGTCTTCTAGTTGGACATCGACCATCTCAACCTTGATAATCGACGGTTATTTCCACAACTGAAATTTCGACATATTTTTCAATATGCACGGTACAGTGGCCAAAAATTGTGTTTTGTTTCGAATTCTAAAAGCATAACTTTATTATTAGGGTGCCAAGCCGTATGGCTTCCGGTTCCAGTGTTGTTGCTCCATTGCCTGCAATGGCGCAGTTTTGCAGAGTTGGCGATCTACTATGGATAGATATAGTAGTCAATTCATTTCCTAAAACAAAGAATTCAAACAGTCATTTGACATAGGAAAATATCTTGCATGTTTGTGAACCAACAAAGCGTTGTCATTGTGTATGTTCAGATGTAATATCAACAAAGTGCCGGTGTGGGGGCTGAGAATGTCCGGTGGCTACGTGTGTCTGGCCCCTGTCTTCTAACCCAGCTAGGACATTTTTCTCCACATTGGGGACAAGTGTCTTGGTTGCAATAGAAAATGATATGAAAAGGGACACTAATCACCAGGACATTCTTATCCATCACACCGGTCGTAAGAGACAGGTATATGTAGACTTCCCAACAGACGACTTATTTGAGGTATTTGTACATATTGTGATTTACCATCGAATGGTGTCGTGTACCACTTTCTGCTTGTGTCTCCTTTCTTCGAGGATTCAATAAAAGATTTGATCCCTGTTAAATTCTAGACCAGACCGTCGAAAAGCAGGTTCATTTCTATGATGTCCAAGCAAACTAGCAGTGTGCAAAATGAAGTAGCTACATTCATGCAAAGAGGGATCAAACGTATTATATAGTAGAACACCCCTCCCAAATTGTATAATATAGATCCGTTTTACTGTATACAGTCAAACTGAACTATATTATACAATCACATCATTCAAATCTCATTTATTTGGTGTTTTCTCCATACTGTTTTTTAATCTGAGACAGCCGTCTTTTATATGATTGTATTGTATTCAGGGCCGGCGGAAGCAATTCTTGATTGGGGAGAGGGGGGATTGAGGCTACTATCATAGTAATGGCGAGAGTCCAGGGACCGCCTAGGCCGGGACGCTTCTGGGGTCTAGATCAGTAGTATAGAAAGCACGGAAAAGGTCGTATTTTGCCGGGGGAGGTAACTCTTGCATCCGACAGGGGGCGTCACCAGCTCAAGAGACCAAAAACTACCTCCAAAACAGAAGAGTTCCAATAGGGAGGTAACTCTTGATGCACTTTTGTGATTTTTGGCAAATTCCGGGTTATCTTCCCTGATTCGAACATTTGCATATTAAATCTATACGGGAAAATGCCTGTATGGGGTATGGATGGTCCGATGGGGTCGTATGAGGTATCAATGTGAAGCATTCGTGAAGGGGCATCTGATGGGCTGGGCGTGGGGTTGAAATATCGTCATTCTGCGCATGAGCGGTAGACCAAGGGTATGGAAATAGACGTTTTGGGATCTAGGGGAGCCCCTAGTGGTCCGATGGAGTTGAGTGGGGTATCAATGTGAAGCATATGTGAGTGGGCATCCGATGGGATGGGTGTGGGGTTGGAATATCGTCATTCTGCGCATGAGCGGTAGACCAAGGGTATGGAAATAGACGTTTTGGGATCTAGGGGAGCCCCTAGTGGTCCTATGGAGTTGAGTGAGGTATCAATGTGAAGCATATGTGAGGGGGCATCCGATGGGGTGGGTGTGGGGTTGGAATATCGTCATTCTGCGCATACGCAGTAGAAAAAGGGTATAGAAATAGACGTTTTGGGGTCTTTGTGGGCCACTAATGGTCCTATGGAGTCGTATGAGATATCAATGTGAAGCATATGTGAGGGGGCATCCGCCTGGACTAGTGCCTCGGCCGTTGTCAACATTCTGCGCATGCGCAAACAGGTAATTGTGGGAAAAGGGTATGGAAATAGACGTTTTGGGGTCTGGGTGGGGCACTAGTGGTCCTATGGAGTCGTATGAGGTATCCATGTGAAGCATATGTGAGGGGGCATCCGATGGGGTTGGAGTGGGGTTGGAATATCGTCATTCTGCGCATGTGCAGTAGACAAAGTGTATGGAAATAGACGTTTTGGGATCTAGGGGAGCCCCTAATGGGCCGATGGAGTCGTATGAGGTATCAATGTGAAGCCTATGTAAGGGAGCATCCGCCTGGACTAGTGTGTCGACCGTTTTCGCCATTCTGCGCATGCACAGACAGGGAATTGTGGGAAAAGTGCATGGAAATAGACGTTTTGGTGTCTAGGTGGAGGTGGGCCACTAATGGTCTGATTGAGTCGTATGAGATATCAATGTGATGCATACGTGAGGGCGCATCCGCCTGGGTGGATGGGTGTTAGGAATATCGTCATTCTGCGCATGCGCAGGCAGGCCGTAGTATGGAAATAGACATTTTGAGGCCGATATGGACCACTATTGGTCCGAATGTGTCTAGGGAAGTGTTATTTTGTAGCTCTCGGGGTGTAGACCACGACTTGAAGGGGTGTCCACGTCACCTTTGACGTCACTGGTGACGTCATCAGTGAGGCCACTATTTGGTCCTGTCATATTCGTTCTTGTCCGTTAGATGTATTCTCGGCTGTCCAATCAGAAGTCGACGTTTCAGAAAGTTCTATCTTTGCTCGGCGTGACCTAATATGATTCTTTCTCATTCATTCATCCGTCTGTACATATGTTACAAGTCTCTCTTTCGAGATAATCGCGGCCATATTTTTCCATGCAAGGGAAAAACGGCCTTTGGTGGCAAGCTCTCACTTCTGGTGTAGAGATGAACCATCCCTGGTCCGAATGCGTCGTGGGAATTGTCACCTTGCAGTTCTCGGGGTGTAGACTCCATTTGGGGGATGGCCACAGCATCTGTGACGTCATCGGTGACGTCATCAGTACGAGTAGTAGCGAAAGAACATGTTTTATAATTGGCTCAGTGCCAATTTTTTCTCACGACATGCGGGAATGGACTGATGAGGGACACATGTTCATTCCTATATTTACACACCACCACCACCACCACACACCACCACCAACACCATCACACACCACCACACACCAACACCACCAACACCACCACCGGGCGTTGACGGGCGTCAGCTCCCGTGTGGCAGATATCTTAGATCGGAGCTCTTGGAGCTCAAAGCTTGTGGAACTAAAAAATGACGTCATCGCATGCATGCGCGCGTACCTGTGGTGCACCCTGTACCCTATAAACCGTAGGGAATAGGGTACACCAGGGTGCGGGTGCAGCACAGGTACGCGCACATGCATGCGATGACGCCATTTCCGAGCTCTGAGCTCCACAAGCTTTGAGCTCCAAGAGCTCCGATCCAAGAGCTCTGCCGCACGGGAGCTACCACCACCACCACCGGGCGTTGACGTGGTGGTGGTGTTGGTGTGTGGTGGTGTGTGGTGGTGGTGTTGGTGGTGGTGTGTGGTAGTGGTGGTGTGTAAATATAGGAATGAACATGTGTCCCTCATCAGTCCATTCCCGCAAATCGTGGGAAAAAATTGGCACTGAGCCAATTATAAAACATGTTCTTTCGCTACTACTCGTACTGATGACGTCACCGATGACGTACCAAATGCTGTGGACATCCCCAAATGGAGTCTACACCCCGAGAACTGCAAGATGACACTTCTCTCGACGCATTCGAACCAAGGATGGTTCATCTCTACACCAGAAGTGAGAGCTTGCCACCATAGGCCGTTTTTTCCTTGCATGGAAAAATATGGCAGCGATTATCTCGAAAGAGAGACTTGTAACATATGTACAGACGGATGAATGAATGAGTAAGAATCATATTAGGTCACACCGAGCAAAGATGGAACTTTCTGAAACGGCGACTTCTGATTGGACAGCCGAGAATACATCTAACGGGCAAGAACGAATATGACAGAACCAAATGGTGGCCTCTCATTGGACAAGAGACTCCTTGAATTGTAAACCTACCCAACGCGGCTCCCCCAGCGTGGGTATGTTATGATGGAGGGAAAATAAACTATATGAAAAAAACTTGTTATTGTTGTTCTCTCATCCTTGTTGTTGTTGTTCTCTCATCTGTCTGTATCATGGCGTTAAGGCGTTATGCTAGGGCGTTAAGGCGTAAAGATAGGGCGTTAAGTCGTTGAGACAGGCGTTAAGGCGTAACGACGGACCTTGACGGGTGACAGCCATTCGAGAGCTTCACACTGATACCCCACACGGTCCATTTGACCAGGGATGGTCAACCACTCAACAAACCTTCACTCACTCACACTCACTCACTGACTCACTCACTCACTGACTCACTCACTCACTCACTCACACTCACTCACTCACTCACACACACGCGCGCATACACTCACACTCACAGGTAACTCTACCAGGTAGTTGGATGGAAAAATAGGCCGTTATCCACTCCAAATGCACTCCATCGCACCTTCAAAACTCCCGCTTTCGCTACTACTCTCACTGATGACGTCACCAGTGACGTCACAGGTGACGTGAACATCCCCTCAAGTCGTGGTCTACACCCCGAGAGCTACAAAATAACACTTCCCTAGACACATTCGGACCAATAATGGTCCATATCGGCCTCAAAATGTCTATTTCTATACTACGGCCTGCCTGCGCATGCGCAGAATGACGATATTCCTAACACCCATCCACCCAGGCGGATGCGCCCTCACGTATGCATCACATTGATACCTCATACGACTCAATCGGACCATTAGTGGCCCACCTAGACCCCAAAACGTCTATTTCCATGCACTTTCCCCACAATTCCCTGTCCTGCATGCGAAGAATGTCGAAAACGGTCGACACACTAGTCCAGGCGGATGCCCCCTCACATAGGCTCCACATTGATACCTCATACGACTCCATCGGCCCATTAGGGGCTCCCCTAGATCCTAAAACGTCTATTTCCATACAATTTGTCGTTTGCGCATGCGCAGAATGACGATATTCCAACCCCTCGGATGCTCCTTCACGAATGCTTCACATGGATACCTCATACGACTCCATAGGACCACTAGTGACCCACCTAGACCCCAAAACGTCTATTTCCATACCCTTTTCCGACAATTCCCTGTTTGCGCATGCGCAGAATGTTGACAACGGCCGAGACACTAGTCCAGGCGGATGCCCCCTCACATATGCTTCACATTGATACCTCATACGACTCCATAGGACCACTAGTGGCCCTCAAAGACCCCAAAACGTCTATGTCCATACCCTTTGTCTACTGCGCATGCGCAGAATGACGATATTCCAATCCCACACCCACCCCATCGGATGCCCCCTCACATATGCTTCACATTGATACCTCACTCCACTCCATAGGACCTCTAGGGGCTCCCCATGATCTCAAAACGTCTATTTTCATACCCTTGGTCTACCGCGCATGCGCAGAATGGCGATATTTCAACCCCACACCCACCCCATCGGATGCCCGCTCACATATGCTTCACATTGATACCTCACTCAACTCCATCGGACATTAGGGGCTCCCCTAGACCACAAAACGTCTATTTCCATACCCTTGGTCCACCGCGCATGAGCAGCATGACGATATTTCAACCCCACACACAGCCCATCAGATGCCCCTTCACGAAAGCTTCACATTGATACATCATACGACCCCATCGGACCAGCCATACCCCATACAGGCATTTTCCCGTAAAGATTTAATATGCAAATGTTCGAATCAGGGAAGATAACCCAGAATTTGCCAAAAATCACAAAAGTGCATCAAGAGTTACCTCCCCATTGGAACTCTTCTGTATTGGAGGTAGTTTTTGGTCTCTTGAGCTGGTGGCGCACCCTGTCGGATGCAAGAGTTACCTCCCCCGGCAAAATACGACCTTTTCCGTGTTTTCTATACTACTTGAATAGATCGCCTGAGATGCATTCTAAACGATTTCTGGTGAATAAGATCACTCTGTAGTGATTTGTATTCTTAGTTCATTTCCTTTCCTAAATTTTAAAATTAAAACTCAATCGATGGTGTTTTTACGATACTGAATTAGAAAATATATATATACATAATAAAGCAACCCGACACACTGTGTAGAAATAACCGATATGGTTCGTATGGACAATGGGGAGTTAATACATTCTTGTAATGTAAATATCTTTGCAGGAATAACGTCATATACCTTCATAATTTAACTAGATGGCGCTAGCTATACTTCTGGTCGTTTTAAGCAACATAAGGCACTTCAGTATGAGAGAGCTTCTAACAAACACAGATGTACAGTTTAATGTTTCCACCCACGTATCAGTTTTTTAAAACTTGCCATAACTTTTAGCAGTGAATTACTTAATGGACAAGGGACGGGAAAATAAAATATATGAGAAAAAACTGTCTATCCCGTCCGTAATTATAGTTACTTGCAGGGAATTACATGGAGAGGCAATCTTAATAAATTATTATTATATCAATGCTTTCCAATCGTACATGTAGCTATATAGATTCGTACGTATTTCAATTGGATTTGGTGTTCTGAGCGCCAATACCATGAATATTTAGTAGCATTATGACATCATGGTCGCATCTGCACTAATCCAGTTGCAGTCGACGAGGGGTGATAGGTCACCGTGTCCGTTTACTCCAATGTTTACACCGAAGACCAATCCATATATCTACCCCGTAATATGGTGCCACAACGTCCGGACCGCGGCAACATAAAAAGACACCTCGCCAGCGCGTCGTCTAATTCGGCTGAGTCAACCAAAAATTCTGTCGTTAATGTTCCCCTCAAAGCACTATGAAGCGTTCTCTGGATTGGTTGACACTCGAGTTACTGCAAGCCTGTTAGATCCTTCAAGCGACATATCCAAATGGGGGAGCAGATGGGATTTAATTTTAATTAGATTGCTGGAGAGGTGATTGCTTGCGGCAAAATTATTGCTCCCCCTCCCCCATAGCTCCTCATGCCGGGAATTAGGTTCTCATACCATTGTATTCTTCGCTCCATGAATAAACTTCAATTCAAATCCAAATTCGTTATCATCTAAAATGGTGTCCGTCACACAACCAAAACACCATTACCAGGGTATACCTTTCTAAAATGGAGATAAGAGAGTAGTTTGATATATCTCAGTCACGCTTTGATTGTGACTGTTCATATGAACATCATGAAGATCTGGGGGTACATGGGTTCACATGGCTCCTAGTCCCGGGTTAAGCGGAATTAGACACAAGTTACGAAACGTAACGCCATAGATCTTGCACGCTACGCTTGTATTTTGCTATCAGCATGCGATATGTATCGCCAAATTTGAGAAACATTGAGTGGAAGCGCCTGGTGGTATAGCCCTGTTCTATAAGTTTCTTCAGTAATGTTTTGTAATGTTGATTAAAAACGTCACACTTCACACATGACCTAGCAAATGCTACTAGCGTGATATATGCAGGTCCCACTGGAATATTACTGTACAGAAAGGGATAGTTTAGGATCTCGAAATTATAATCATCTGTCTTGTCGTAAATCGACGGGAGAGAATGCCCGCTTCAGTTTAATAGAGATATATGTCTAATATGATGTGCCGACCTTTTACCTCCATTTTAGTGAGGCAGATCTCTATAACCTGATTACTGATACCTTGTATGAAGCAGCATCCGCCGTGTACTAACACCTCTATTCCGCTTTAGAACTCGGTCATTACCGTTTAGAGTTAAACAATGTAATTGATGGTAATAGAGGCTGAGCAAGATTTATGAGTCTACCTACTTTCTCTGTCTATGACTTCAGACCATATATTCCATAAACGGCCCACAATTTATCGACCCTGTTATGTAGTTGGGCATGTATGCCACTTCACACATCTATTAGAATGCGCCCGTGGGCCATGTTAGCCGCGTAATCTATGACCGACATCCAAATGTTGATATCTTCTAACGCTGTCCGTCTTCACAGTGCAGGCGCACTCTAAAGAAACAGGTCTTTCATAAGCACAACTGAATGTACTTTTACGTACCGGTACTCTCGTTTTACATTTCCACTATTACTCTACTCCACATATACTTTCACATTCAAGCCAGCATTGCTCACATTTTATCAGCTACCAATCTCAATAAACTCTTATGTTATGATAATGGATATTAAATCTCATAACACAGTTATGAAGAACTCGTGCTAGATTGAACGAGATCTTGAACAGATAGGTTAACCAACCAACTGATTAGTTATTATGTGAAACATATCACAGGCCATGCTTCTTCAAAAATACAAGGCATATATTGGACTGGGTGGGATGCAAAAAAAACCCACGGCGTAAGAAAATGTTTCCTGTTTGTCCCCTGTGTCAATAAATCGGAGCAGAAGCAAGCCGGCCTCTATTTATCATGAACATTTGTCCGTTTCGATGAGGGATTTTCTATAACTCCAATTACATTGCAAAAGGGAAATGCCGAGCTGAGTCAGATAACGAAGGATATATAAAGAAATTAAACATTTAGGTTTTTAGATTTTTTGTAAAAATTCTGAAAATCTAAAAGTTAAACGTTTAGATTTGTGAGGAAAATATCATAAGTTAAAATTTTAGATTTTTGTTCAAAATCAAAAAAAAAATGTAACGTCGCTTTGACATACCCCCCGATTTACACGATGGCCCTTTTAATCCATAAACCCTTCTCCCTACTCTATCCAATGAGGGTTTTCCCTCCTCCAGATGTTTCTGTGCGGCGCATGCATAGAAGACTATGCCTCTTGACCGTTGGGATGTAATCTCGCGCTGCTGTGTCACTCGATTGTGATTCATTTTTTTTCTCTATTTGATCTCGCAGAATTTTTTTCTCCGAATGTATCACGTATAAATTGATTCCGATTGTGAGTAAGACGCGGTGCTGTAATAACGTGTTTGCAGATTTTCAGAATGACAGGCCCATAATAAAAGTGTAACAAAAGAGGAGGGTAACTCTGAAAATATTAGCGAAAAGCATTTTGTAGATTTATTCATGGCATCGTCAGGAATGGTATAACAGCTGTCGAAATATTGATCTACAAAATGCTTTCCTCTAATATTTTCGGAGCCACCCTCCTCCTATTGATCCCAACGCTTTTGGTCAAAAAAGCGTAATGCTAACAAGATTTTAGATGATAGAATATTATATATATATTAGAATATATTTGTTTGTCTATCGTATTCTTATATATCTTACTGATTTCAATTGTTTTCGTATATTTGACTTTAGATCAGTAGCATGGAAGATTAATTTCCAGATTGCATGTGGATGTCAACTTGGTCTGCTCTGGTGTACTATAACAACAGCAACACACAAAAAACAAAGTTATAAATGCATGGTTTAAGTGTTACGTCATGAGGGAGTGTTGAAGAGTTGTTTTCCCTATTATCGGTGGAAGTCAAATGCGGTTCTATTATGCGGATATATTTCTGCATTTTGCTCGTCTTATATCTTTGTTCAGGGAATGTGTCGATCAGACAGATTGATCATTAACAAATATGCGGATAGATTCCCTTATAGAGTTGGTTCGATCAGTGAATAAAGAATCAACGTGATGGCTTCTCTACATTTATTGTTACTGAAGCTGATACAACTCATTGGTTCACATAAATACCCACGCAAGTAGTATATAGTACCATTTACAGCGCAACTTGACCTACTTTTTTGTTCCCCCCGGTGGCGGAAGTGCGGCGGGGTTTCCCAGTGGGGATTCCCCAGTGGGGGTTTCCCAATGACGATCACGTGACCTTTGTACATGTCTAGACTTGTTGGTGTGTGGTCAAGTATGGCGGCTGTGGGGTGGGGTGGTCAAAATGGCGGCTGTGGGGTGGGGTGGTCAAAATGGCGGCTGTGGGGTGGGGTGGTCAAAATGGCGGCTGTGGGGTGGGGTGGTCAAAATGGCGGCTGTGGGGTGGGGTGGTCAAAATGGCGGCTGTGGGGTGGGGTGGTCAAAATGGCGGCTGATGTGGGAGTGGGACAAAATGGCGGCTGATGTGGGATGGGTTCAAAATGGCGGCTGATATGGGATGGGTTCAAAATGGCGGCTGATGTGGGAGTGGGACAAAATGGCGGCTGATGTGGGATGGGTTCAAAATGGCGGCTGATGTGGGATGGGTTCAAAATGGCGGCTGATGTGGGATGGGTTCAAAATGGCGGCTGATGTGGGATGGGTTCAAAATGGCGGCTGATGTGGGATGGGTTCAAAATGGCGGCTGATGTGGGATGGGTTCAAAATGGCGGCTGATGTGGGATGGGTTCAAAATAGCGGCTGATGTGGGATGGGTTCAAAATGGCGGCTGATGTGGGATGGGTTCAAAATGGCGGCTGATGTGGGATGGGTTCAAAATGGCGGCTGATGTGGGATGGTTCAAAATGGCGGCTGATGTGGGATGGGTTCAAAATGGCGGCTGATGTGGGATGGGTTCAAAATGGCGGCTGATGTGGGATGGGTTCAAAATGGCGGCTGATGTGGGATGGGTTCAAAATGGCGGCTGATGTGGGATGGGTTCAAAATGGCGGATTGTAGAAAAACGTATAAAAGAAGGCGATTTTTAGCCTGCCTGCCTGCCTGCCTCACCTCTAGCCAGCCTGCTTGCCTGAGCTGTGGAGAACCTTTTATTTTTTTTCATACCAGTGCAAATTCACCAGCCTATTACACCGTAGCAGTTACTCACCAGCCTGAGCCTACAGTCATGGAGTCATCCCAGCAAGTGAAGCTTCAACAGTAGTGTTCGCCTCATTGATGAGATGCAGCTGACCAGTATCACTCAGTAACACCAATCAACACCTTACACGTATGTAATATAGATTATCTTTTAATAATATCTATGCTAGTATCCACCCCCTCCCCCCCTCCCCCCTTCTTCGTTTTGCTATGTCACAAAAAGTGCTCGAATTACTTATTTCTAAATTATTTCATGACGAATCCAACTAAGGTTAGCAAGTATACATATTTTACGATAAAGTCAATAACTGTGAGCACATAAGACGTTCTGGTTGATGAGATCTGAATTTTTGAAGTTTGGCAATTTTCTGACTTCGAGCTTCGAATACCCGCCGCCATATTTGTTGGAAGCCGGTGTTCGTTTGTCATGATGGAAAATCATTAATTAATCATATTTTGAGATATATTTCTCAAGACAACCTTGTATTCATTGAAAATATAATTGTTCAGGCTTACATTGCTAACTCGTTTGCTGCCTTTGAGGTAATATTTTTCCTTAGATCGGCAGTTGTTTCCGCCCATGCGATGAGAAAATATGCCTGAAAAAAATGTCTAGTTTTGTGTCCGCTCCACAGACATTTTACACCAAATAGCTGAACCCAATGAGACCAATATACATATATTGCGGCCAGTCTATGATAGAGTGCCACCCCAGTGTCGAGCATTTATTGTCCAGTTTGCACCAGCAAAGAAAAATGACGAACGTTCATCGAACGTCATCGGTGGGACCTTCATGCGGTCTTCCGCGGTATATGAATCACTTACATATGAATGAATGAATTAGTTTGATATAATTTTGTTGGGTATGAATGATTTAAAAGGGTGGAAATATTCCGTACAGGTCTGTTTTGTGTAACAAACGCTAAGAAAAATGGCTGACCAACAATGCCAATTTCCCCGGTTTCCCGGATAATAGTGCCAACCAAACCACAGCCCCATCTATACGCTTTGATGCAAGGGAGACAACTCAGACTAGGCCAATTTCTCTTGTAGGATAAGGTATTCGCACATTTCTATCTTTTTTGCGTGTATAGGGTGGTGGTCATTTGTTTATGGATTTTACTCTGGGCTGTGAGATTGTAGAATACGATGGGAAAAGCTATGAAATGTTTTTTTAAGTACCGGGTAGGCTTGTATATAGATGCATATAGACCCATAGACACTCATATACTGGGATATTAGCCCAATGTATGTATAAATCCATACGGGGTGGACATGTTGGAGTCTAGGTGGAGCACTAGTGGCCCGATTGGGTAGAGTGAGGTGTCATGTTGTAGCTCTCGGGGTGTACATCTTCATTTTAGGGATGTCCGCGTCATCTGTGACGTCATCAGTACGAGTAGTAGCGAAAGTGGGCATTTTGGGGCAGTGAAGGAAGGTGTTTGGGGAAGAGAGGGACCATCCTTGGTCCGAATGCGTCCTGGGAGGTGTCATCTTGTAGCTCTCGGGGTGTACATTCCGATTTGAGGGATGTCCGCGTCATCTGTGACGTCATCGGTGACGTCAGCAGTACGAGTAGTAGCGAAAGTGGGCATTTTGGGGCAGTGAAGGAAGGTGTTTGGGGTAGAGAGGGACCATCCTTGGTCCGAATGCGTCGTGTGAGGTGTCATTTTGTAGCTCTCTGGGTGTACATTCCGATTTGAGGGATGTCCGCGTCATCTGTGACGTCATCGGTGACGTCATCAGTACGAGTAGTAGAGAAAGTGGGCATTTTGGGGCAGTGAAGGAAGGATTAGTAGTATAAAAGCGGATTTCGAACCCTATTGACCTTGCGGCGCAATGCGCAATGAGTGTATGCGCGCGTGTGAGTGAGTGAGTGAGTGAGTGAGTGAGTGAGTGAGTGAGTGAGTGAGTGAGTGTGAGTGAGTGAATGAGTGAGTGAGGCGTCCCCAATACCCGTCTTAACGCATGGACGCACTAACGACGGTGAGTGAGTGAGTAAGTGAGTGAGTGAATGAGTGAGTGAATGAGCGAGCGAGTGAGCGGGATCCGACTGGACTAATGTATCGTCCGTTTTCATCATTTTGCGCATGCGCAGTCTGGCCGTGTTATAGAAGGCAGGTATTTTGTGGATTCGTGGAGGTTTGTTAAGTGATGGACGGTCCCTGGTCAAATGGACCGTGTGGGGTATCAGTGTGAAGCTCTCGAATGGCTGTCATCCGTCAACACCCGTCGTTACGCCTTAACGCCTGTCTCAACGACGTAACGCCCTATCTTTACACCTCAACATTCTAACATAACGCCTTGCCGCCATGATATAGACCGGAGAGAGAACAACATGTACAACAACAACAATGATGACACATGAGAGAACAACAAGAAGTTTTTTCATATAGTTTATTATCCCCAATGTTACATCATACCCAGGCTGGGGGAGCCGCCCTGGGTATGTTTAGTATGTTCACAGCAAAACAAATTGAAATATTAAACACCATGTTTTATTATTTAACGCTTCGTCACATTAGGTACAAGTGTCTACTGAGCTCAAGTCAACGATCAGCATGTAGACATAGAGAGTATGTACGGCATGTTATGGTATTCATCAGTGTATGGGAGACGCATTCACCCGATGGAGGCGGTTGGTCGTCTTGGTAAGGAAAAACGTAACATTGGTTACCCTCTTTACCACCCATTGTGTGTTGGGCGTTGACGATGTGCCCATCTCAAGGCATCCAATTGTTCCACTTGGGCCAGCATCATCTCTAGCGACGCCCGGTGAATGATGGTAAACGGCAGGTCAAACACAAGGTTGTTGGCACTGGGGTAATAATACCGTAACTGGTCCGTCCATTTGTGACGTAAGATGTACCCGAAAGCGACATTCAATTTGAAGGCCGTAGTTTGATCTTCGAAGATGGCTTCCACGTAGCTGCGTAGACGGGTGAGTTTGGTCAGTGGGAAATTGTAGATATCTTGAATAGGGCGATGACGGTGGAAACAGTACCGTGTCATGGACCAATGGCCCCGATCGTCGTCACTCACTGGATGGTTGTCCTGTAAGAGATCGCTAGGAACATTTATGGGCTCGACCAGAAAATGTTCGATGTTGTCAGGCGAATGACTCGAAACCGTAACGCTGGGGTCCGGCTGGATATCCAGGCTCTTCTGAACTGTGAGTATAGGCGGGCTCTCCGTCATCGCATCACCAGTGGCGTTCGTCTCCCCGGGCTTATCTTCACTGGGCCTGACCTTCCGCGGCTCCTCTACAGTAGAAGGTTGTCGCGCATACCGTGGTGATGGACTATGAATCAAACGTTGGTGCCGTCTTAACTGACTGGGTCGTTTGAAGAGTTGACCACATTCATTACATTGTTCCGTCGCACCCTCGTGGAGTGAGCGTTCATGGCGCAGTAAAGCATCTTCCCGATTAAATGACCGTGCGCAGGTTATACAAGTATATCGTGCACCGTTGTGGATGGAGGCCTCGTGTCGTCGCAAATCTTCTGGGCGAATAAACTGCTTCTGGCAAGTTGTGCAAGCGAACATCTTGGTGGTTGACAGAGTGTCTGATGAAACGGCCAGGCCGCTTCCCTTTTATAGCACGCTAGCTGGTAATCTATTTTTAGCACACTCTACCCCAAGTCGAGGATCTAGACTGGTGTACTGGTGTACGACTGAGCCGCATTGCGCGCACGCGCATGAAGACCCTCATACATACCCCAATGCAGGCGCAGACGCGAAGTGCCCGGATGATAGACACGGACGTCACCGAACCGAAAAGACACGGACTTTACCGAAAAGACACGGACTTTTCCGAAAAGACACGAACGAATATTATGGATTAAGAATACTGATCAATGATACGGATTTGATATTTTTGGGAAATCATGATGTCTTGCCGGCATCAATGAAAACTGTTGACCGCTTCTCTCTTGCAGGAAACAAGCTTATGTTTATGTATACTATGATTGTCTTTTTATGTATACTATGATTCTCTTTTTGAATTTGGTGCTAATACTGTTATATGGAATATGAAATAGCCGATTTGAGGGATATCCACAGCATCTGTGCCGTCATTGGTGACGTCATCAGTACGAGTAGTAGCGAAAGTGGGCATTTTTTAGCAGTGAAGGATGTTACTTGGTGTAGAGATGGACCATCCGCGGTGCAAATGCGGCGTGTGAGGTGTCATCTTGTAGCAACGCCCACCAACGCCATTCTTAATGCTTCAACGCCCTGGTGAAATAGCTCAGAAGCTCTAATATTCCATGGAATTGTCACTAATTCTTCGAAATGCAGGGACGCCCGTCGTTACACCTTAACACTCGGAGAGAGAACAACAACAACAACAAGGATGACACATGAGCGAACAACAACAACAAGACGTTTTTTTCATATAGTTTATTCTCCCCAGTGTTACATCATACCCACGCTGGGGGAGCCGCGTTGGGTATATTTACAATTCAAGAAGATTCTTGGCCAATCAGAAGCCACCATTTGCATCTGTCATATTCGTTCCTGTCCGTTAGATGTATTCTCGGCTACTCTTGTCCAATCAGAAGTCGCCATTTCAGAAAGTTCCATCTTCGACCATGTTCGCTCTGAACAGTTTGCTCTAATCGTCATCGGGCAGGCCGGGATACCATTGAGGAAACATATCCTCAGATAGTTGTTTGCGCATTCTGAGTATCTATCAGTGCATGGGTGAATACTTTCATCCGATGGGGGTGGTGTGTCAGTTTAACCACGAAGAACGTAACATTGGTGACCCTCTCCACTATCCACTTGGTGTTGGGACGCTGTTCATAGGCCCATTCTAAGGGATCCACAGTGTCCAGTTGGGCCAGCATCGTCTCTAACGACGCCCGATTGGTGATTGTGAAAGGATGGTCGTACACTGGGTTGATGGCACTGGAATAGAAATAGCACAATTCACGCGTCATCTTATGGCATAAGATGTACCCAAATGCTACATTTAATGTGAAGGACGTAGGTTGGTCATTGAAGATGGCTTCCACGTAGCTGCGTAGACGGGCGAGGTCGGTCAGTCGGAAATTGTACAAGTCCAATATAGGGCGATGACGGTGGAAGCAGTGTCGGATCATGGACCAATGGCGTCGATACATCTCACTCACTGGATGATCTTCGGGTAAGAGATCGCTGGGAACATCCACCGCATCTTCCAGAAAATGTTCGTTGTTGTCAGGCGTATGACTGGAAACAGTAATGCTAGGGACAGGCTTGATATCTAGGCTCTTCTGAGCTGTGTGTATAGGCGGGCTCTCCGTGATCGCATCACCAGTGGCATTCTTCTCCCCGGGTTCATCTTCAGTGGATCTGTCCCTCCTGGGTGCCTCTTTAGTGGAAAGTTGTCCCTCATGACGTGGTGACGGACCATGAATCAAACGTTCATGCCGTTTTAACTGACTGGGTCGTCTGAAGAGTTGACCACATTCTTCGCATGGACGCTTGGGTGGCCCATGAATTGAACGTTCATGGCGCTGTAAATGATCTGGGCGCTGAAACGACAGTGTAGGCCTACATATCGTACAGCTATACCGGGCGGTTCCATCGTGCTTGGTAGCCTCATGGCGGCGCAAGTCGTGCCGGCGAGTGAATGATTTCGAGCACGTAGTACAAGTGAACATCTTGGTGGTTGACAGAGTGTCTGATGAAACGGTCAGGCCGTTTCCTTTTTATAGCAAGCTAGCTGTTGATCTATTTTTAGCACAATCACTTCAACTTGGACGTCAGCGACAAGAACCCGGATGTAGGCGTGTGTGTATGTGTGTGCTTGCGAGGGTGTTTTTTGGATCGGAGCTCTTGGAGCTCAAAGCCTGTGGAGCTCAGAGCTCGGAAGTGACATTTGCATAGGACCTCTGTGAGGTCACTTCCGCTTCCGTTCACGTGACCGGAACTGACCTTTGACCCCGGCGCGCGCGCGCGGTGTAAAGGTTTCCACCGCGGTGGAAACCTTTGCGCGCGCCGGGGTCAAAGGTCAGTGTCATCTGTCATGTCATCTTCGCTCATGTGTCATCCTTGTTGTTGTTGTTGTTCTCTCTCCGAGTGTTAAGGTGTAACGACGGGCGTCCCTGCATTTCGAAGAATTAGTGACAATTCCATGGAATATTAGAGCTTCTGAGCTATTTCACCAGGGCGTTGAAGCATTAAGAATGGCGTTGGTGGGCGTTGCTACAAGATGACACCTCACACGCCGCATTTGCACCGCGGATGGTCCATCTCTACACCAAGTAACATCCTTCACTGCTAAAAAATGCCCACTTTCGCTACTACTCGTGTCACCAATGACGGCACAGATGCTGTGGATATCCCTCAAATCGGCTATTTCATATTCCATATAACAGTATTAGCACCAAATTCAAAAAGAGAATCATAGTATACATAAAAAGACAATCATAGTATACATAAACATAAGCTTGTTTCCTGCAAGAGAGAAGCGGTCAACAGTTTTCATTGATGCCGGCAAGACATCATGATTTTCCAAAAATATCAAATCCGTATCATTGATCAGTATTCTTAATCCATAATATTCGTTCTTGTCTTTTCGGAAAAGTCCGTGTCTTTTCGGTAAAGTCCGTGTCTTTTCGGTTCGGTGACGTCCGTGTCTATAATCCGGGCACTTCGCGTCTGCGCCTGCATTGGGGTATGTATGAGGGTCTTCATGCGCGTGCGCGCAATGCGGCTCAGTCGTACACCAGTACACCAGTCTAGATCCTCGACTTGGGGTAGAGTGTGCTAAAAATAGATTACCAGCTAGCGTGCTATAAAAGGGAAGCGGCCTGGCCGTTTCATCAGACACTCTGTCAACCACCAAGATGTTCGCTTGCACAACTTGCCAGAAGCAGTTTATTCGCCCAGAAGATTTGCGACGACACGAGGCCTCCATCCACAACGGTGCACGATATACTTGTATAACCTGCGCACTGTCATTTAATCGGGAAGATGCTTTACTGCGCTATGAACGCTCACTCCACGAGGGTGCGACGGAACAATGTAATGAATGTGGTCAACTCTTCAAACGACCCAGTCAGTTAAGACGGCACCAACGTTTGATTCATAGTCCATCACCACGGTATGCGCGACAACCTTCTACTGTAGAGGAGCCGCGGAAGGTCAGGCCCAGTGAAGATAAGCCCGGGGAGACGAACGCCACTGGTGATGCGATGACGGAGAGCCCGCCTATACTCACAGTTCAGAAGAGCCTGGATATCCAGCCGGACCCCAGCGTTACGGTTTCGAGTCATTCGCCTGACAACATCGAACATTTTCTGGTCGAGCCCATAAATGTTCCTAGCGATCTCTTACAGGACAACCATCCAGTGAGTGACGACGATCGGGGCCATTGGTCCATGACACGGTACTGTTTCCACCGTCATCGCCCTATTCAAGATATCTACAATTTCCCACTGACCAAACTCACCCGTCTACGCAGCTACGTGGAAGCCATCTTCGAAGATCAAACTACGGCCTTCAAATTGAATGTCGCTTTCGGGTACATCTTACGTCACAAATGGACGGACCAGTTACGGTATTATTACCCCAGTGCCAACAACCTTGTGTTTGACCTGCCGTTTACCATCATTCACCGGGCGTCGCTAGAGATGATGCTGGCCCAAGTGGAACAATTGGATGCCTTGAGATGGGCACATCGTCAACGCCCCAACACACAATGGGTGGTAAAGAGGGTAACCAATGTTACGTTTTTCCTTACCAAGACGACCAACCGCCTCCATCGGGTGAATGCGTCTCCCATACACTGATGAATACCATAACATGCCGTACCTACATGCTGATCGTTGACTTGAGCTCAGTAGACACTTGTACCTAATGTGACGAAGCGTTAAATAATAAAACATGGTGTTTAATATTTCAATTTGTTTTGCTGTGAACATACTAAACATACCCAGGGCGGCTCCCCCAGCCTGGGTATGATGTAACATTGGGGATAATAAACTATATGAAAAAACTTCTTGTTGTTCTCTCATGTGTCATCATTGTTGTTGTTGTACATGTTGTTCTCTCTCCGGTCTATATCATGGCGGCAAGGCGTTATGTTAGAATGTTGAGGTGTAAAGATAGGGCGTTACGTCGTTGAGACAGGCGTTAAGGCGTAACGACGGGTGTTGACGGATGACAGCCATTCGAGAGCTTCACACTGATACCCCACACGGTCCATTTGACCAGGGACCGTCCATCACTTAACAAACCTCCACGAATCCACAAAATACCTGCCTTCTATAACACGGCCAGACTGCGCATGCGCAAAATGATGAAAACGGACGATACATTAGTCCAGTCGGATCCCGCTCACTCGCTCGCTCATTCACTCACTCATTCACTCACTCACTCACTCACTCACTCACCGTCGTTAGTGCGTCCATGCGTTAAGACGGGTATTGGGGACGCCTCACTCACTCATTCACTCACTCACACTCACTCACTCACTCACTCACTCACTCACTCACTCACTCACTCACTCACTCACTCACTCACTCACTCACTCAC